>JAQZBX010067733.1:0-15879 GCA_029593785.1 Cabassous unicinctus
TAAATTTCCCTCTCAGCACTGCCTTTGTGGTGTCCCATAGGTTTTGATATGTTGTGTTCTCATTTGCATTCATCTCAAGATATTTGCTGAATTCACTTGCAAAATCTTTTTTTACCCACTGATTATTTAAGACTGTGTTGTTTAATCTCCATATATTTATGAATTTTCCCTTTTTCCACCCATTATTGATTTCCAGGTTCATTCCGTTATGATTGGAGAAAATGTTTTGTATAATTTCAATATTTTTAAATTTATTGAGACCTGTCTTGTGAGCCAACATATGGTCTATCCTGAAGAAGTTTCCATGAGCACTTGAAAAGAATGTATAGCCTGCTGTTTTGGGGTGTAATGCTCTAGAAATGTCTGTTAGGTCTAGTTCATTTATCATATTGTTCAAGATCTCTGTTTATTTATCCTCTGTCCAGATGTTCTATACAATACTGGGAGTGGTGTATTGAAGTCTTTATTATTGTAGAGACATCTATTTCTCCCTTCAATTTTGCCCGTGTGTGCCTCATATATCTTGGAGCACCCAGGACAGGTGCATAAATATTTAGTATAGTTATTTCTTGTCTTGAGGAAGGTAGATGGGAGCACTTCCCAGCTGTCAACGGGGTTCAGTAACTCATGTTTGTGGTTTTGGGTTCTTCGTCTCTCTGTCCCTTTCCCTCCTGGCAGTTGTACAGCACTGTCCTGGTCTGCTGACCCCCAAGGCAGGTCCCTCAGACAGCTTTTAGCTCTTTCTCCATTGTTTTTGTGAGAGAGTTGAGTCCTGCCTGACTACCCTGATGCTATCTTCCCAGAACTCCAGACTCTTAAGAAAGGGTAACTTCATTAAAAAAATAATTTTTTTGTCAGAGAATTATATTTCATTCAGAAATGTACACGTCACACACAAAAAAAAACCCAACTGTTTCCATGGCTACAAATTTCACTCTGATCCTATCCCAAAGTATATGCTTCTGGTGAAAAGGGGGTTTGGGTGAAAATTTGTGTGCATGGCTTGGCACAACTGAACACCACTGACTGGGAAACAAAAACCCTCAAAGTATATATTGTCTTTACAAAAGACAACATGTTTTATTTCTTGATCAATTTATTTCTTGACAGAATGACAGTTAATTCAAA
This sequence comes from Cabassous unicinctus, assembly GCA_029593785.1. Taxonomy (NCBI): domain Eukaryota; kingdom Metazoa; phylum Chordata; class Mammalia; order Cingulata; family Chlamyphoridae; genus Cabassous; species Cabassous unicinctus. The sequence goes on from JAQZBX010067733.1 coordinate 1,129, forward strand.
AGACCAGTGTTCTTGTGGGTTTTTAGATGCATTACATTTCAGGGTTGTTGGGGTGGTGCTCTGTTTCTTCAGTTTTCCTGAGTTTTTGGAGAAGAACAAAGCTGCATGTTAGCTTCATGAGATGGTAGCCTCAGTGGAAACAGAATTTTAGGAATTGATTCACTTTAAATGTATTAGGTAAAAGCTCGTAACTAAGTGAAGGAACCTTACAATGGATTCTTTTAAAAAGCAGATATTTTTGGAAGATGAAGAATCATTAAGTTTTTCTAAATGTGCATTTCACATATAAAATTAATTTAAGGGAAAACAAGGGTTAGTGAAATGTATGGGGCCATTCACTCATGCCCTGAATAGTCTTAGGTTGGGATGTAATTGTAATTGTTTGTTTTTTTGTTTTTTGTTTTTTTTCTTCTCTTTCTCTCTCAGCCGATGACAATGACTTTTTGCTAGTGTCACTGCTTGGATTGATTCTGCTTACTGTAACCTCCCTAATTTCTTCACTTTTCCTTTTCCTTTCTTTTCTCTCTGTTGTCATCCTTTTTCCCCTCATGCTTCTTATCTTTCCTGGTAACAAGACTTAGCATTTATGACCAGTCTCATGAAAAATAAAATTCCCTTATTCTCATTGATACACCAAACAAACATATTATCTATACTTATTTTTGGACTCTTAGTCAAGTTAAGCAGGTTATTAACATATATGTTATTCACATAACACTTATTTTTTAAAAATCTGAAACAGTATTTGGACAGGTAGACATTAAGTATTCTTTCTTCTTTCCTCTTTTTCTCAGAGTTTCCTTAAATTAATCTTTATTGTTTGTCTAGTGTTTACTGGGAACAGAAAGACACAGTTTGTGATGTCAATTCCATAACTGACAATTCCATTTTCCACAAAAGCAATTTAAAGAAAAATGAAAAGGACTTAACAATGGTGTATGAAAAGATCATCAACCCGTAGTCAGAAATCACTCAACTGCTCATAAAAGCCAACTCAAAACTCACATACGTCAGGAAACTGTTTTGCGTATAGAAGTATTCCAAATTCATGCTTCTCTCCTTTTTTTGGCAACTCATCACCATTTAAAAATTTTCCTTATGCTCCATTATCCTAATTTGCTTTTAAACTCTTTGAGCCTAAGAGTCTTGTCTTAGAGTTGGAACATCTGGTGCAGTGATCGTCTGCTCCATTCTCCTTCAAACGCAGGAATCCTGGCTACAATCTGCTTACATAATCCACGTTTAGGTTAATGCATTGGTATCAGGGAATTCACGCCACCGTTGGGAGCTCCTGTGCTCAGAAGGCTATTCACAGTACTGTGGCAAACGCTGCCACGCTTTGGTCCTTGTTCTACTCGAGCTAGAGTAAGAGCTCCTGAAATGTGTAGCTAAAGTACAGTATCTTCCCACTTCTCCCCCACTTTAAATCTTTTTTACTTTAAGCCAAATATTCCAAGTTCCTAGCTCATCATCTATTTGACATACTTCAGAATTCTTACCATCTTCACTAGCTTGCTTGCCCTTCTACAGACACTTTCAATAATCTGTAATTTTCCTGGGACTCCAGCAGTTAGAACTGGCCACCAGGGTGCAGATTACAGTGAGAGAAGTATTTACCTTGACCTCAACACTGATTTCACAAAACGGTTAACAGCCAAATGAGAATACAGACAGTGTGGAGGACAGATGAAGCTTGCAGATAGACTAATTTGAGGACCAGTTACAAAGCAGATGTCACATGAGGGTGTTTTCTTCCCATTCATATTATAAATTCATTGAGCACAGGAATTATATTTTTCATATATGTTTCTCTTTTTAAAGTTCACAGTATAATATTCTGTACTAGTAGGCTAATAAAAAGGCTCCTTTCTTTTTTCCAAGTTTAGCTTAGCACCAACAATCTGGTTCAATATCTGTTTTTCGGATTTTTCAGAAAGCAGAAAACTTAGCATAAAGTACCCAGATAAACTCTTAATTCAACTGTGATTTAGATAAAGTTTGCCTTTGACCCCATTAAATTCGACTTCCCAGACCTGTGCTGTCTTCTGCTTCCTGTGCTCTAAGCTACAAAGGCTACATATTTCCTACTTCTCCTTGTAAGTGATGGAAGCAGCTGATAAATGTAATAAATGAAGCCATTAGGATGCTCTTCCATTTTATATATTTAAAAATGAAACAGGAAAAGGCAGTAAGTAGCCCCAAGGAAGCAGAAAGGTATAATGTCTGGGATCAGTGACATCTGTTAGAATATTATCTTTTCATGATGGAAGAATTTCCTGGAGTCTCTCATATTGTACTTAAAAAAAAAAAAAGGCCAACTCTGTCTATCTGTACAGACACCAATACCTAATAGTCAAGAGTGCTACATGTGGTGTGTATTTTTAAAATATCATTTAAAAGCTAAAACACTAATTGAAATGTCACAGAGAAACCAGAGGCTGAGAAAGAGTTAGACTAGAATAAAAGAGGAGATACACAGAGCAGACTCTTGAAGTGCCTTTGCCAAGAAAGCGATGGCCAGAACCCTGCCGAGGCCCACGCTGGTCGCCGTGAACGGTCTGACCTCTGGCTCGTGCGAGGCTCGGTGTGCGCTGGCCATGGCGCAGCAGCTTGGGCAGAGCAGTGATGAAGAGGGAGGCAGAGGATTAAGGGGTAAGTAATTTTACCCCCCTCCCCCTAACATCTAGTGGTAATACAGAGCAGGAACCACTAGTAATCAACGAAAAACACCACCGTAGATTCTGAAATGATCCCAGAGAAGGCTTTAGAGGTCTTCAGAAAAAGCAGCTGTTGTCAGGAGACAGAATCAAAAGGCACCTCTTGCTATCAGTTACCTCTTACAGGACTGCGTGCCCGTGACCCTGAGAAAGCACTGACTCACACGTGTGTAACCTCTAGTAGTTCAGGCTACAGTTCTCTCAGGTGTTTGCTAAGTCCAGTGTCTATTTGTTCAGATACAATACGTTGCAATTTCATTCTCCTATTTTACTCTATTGTTTGAAGTACCTTTTCAGTAGAGAACATGTCATATAGGTTGAAACAACCAAGAAGATATATGTCCTTGAACTTTTCAAAAGAACAAGGGGACACAAAAGAAGAAAGTAGAACAACACAAATAAGTAAAATTAAAAACCTTTCTTCTTACCCACTGTGGTGGCTTAGAGTTACGTACCCCAGAAAAACATGTTTGCAATTTTTTTTTTTTAGGTACCGGGCCAGGGATGGAATCCAGGACCTCGTATGTGGGAAGCTGGTTCCTAACCACTGAGCCACATGGGCTCCCCTGAGTTGGTCCTTTTGTTTATTTTGCTTGTTTTGCTTGTTGTTTGTTTTTAGGAGGCATGTGGGAAGCAGGCGCTCAACCACTTGAGCCACATCCACTCCCAACTCCCCATGTTTGTAATCTTAATCCATTTCTTTGAAGATGTTGTTTTTAGTTAAGATGTGGCCAACTGAATCAAGATGGGTCTTAATCCTATTACTGGAGCCCTTATAGAGAAGGTCACAGGGGAAAAGCCACAGAGAAAGAAGCTGGCAGTCAAAAGACCCTGGAAGGGAGAGGAGAGGTGGCTGCCATGTGCACCGCCATGTGAGGGAAAGCCAAGGAAACAAGGAATGCTGGCAGCCAGCCCCGAACGCCACCAGGGGAAAGTACCGCCTTGCTGAAGCCTGGACTTTGGACTTCTCCTAGCCTAAAAACCATGCACCAGTAATTGCCTGTTGTCAAGACAAGCCAGTGTATGTATTTGTTTTAGCAGCTAGGAAAATAAAATACAACTTAACAATATTTTTTAAAGATTCTACAATTCCTTTTTTTTTTTGAGAAAACAATGCTATTTATTTATTTTTGAATAAGTAATGCATATCTATACAGGTACATAATTCAACAATTATAAAGAGGAATACAGTAAAAAGTTTCTACCCCTCCATGTCCCTTTGTCCAATAATCAGTTTCTGATCATCACTCTAAAGCAGGGCTTCTCCACTGCAGCACTATTGAAATTTTGGGCCATGTAACTTTGTGTCGTGGTGTCCTGGGTATTTAGGATGTTTAGCAGCATCCCTGACATCTACCCACTGGATGCCAGTAGCAACCTCCTCCTCCCCAGTTGTGACAACCAAAAATGTCTCCAGACGTTGCCAAATATCCCGTCAGGGGGCATTTAACAATATAGCTAAAGGTAGCCACGTAACAGTACATACAAAGCTTTTTCACTATTTTGGAGGGCCCCATAGTAATTTTTTTCTGTATTATTTGCAATTATATTCAGGGCTGCATTGAAAAGTCTTACATGTGGGATTTCAATATATGTAATTTTGTCTTTAATATAAATTCCTAGAAGTAGAATGACTGGGTCAAAGGCTAAGTAGGTTTGTAATTTTGATAGGTATTTCCAAACAGTACTCTGCAACAATTTAAACTCTCAGTAACAATATATTCTTGCCAGTATAGGGTGTTAGTAACATTCAGATTTTTGCCAATCTCTTAAGTTGAAAAATAGTGTTTTGGTGTTGCTTTAATTTTCCTTCACCCATTATGAGAGATGTTAAGGTACTTTTCACGTGTTAGATCTGTTTTTCCTCCATGAAATTTCTGTTCATATCCTTTATTCATTTTTATTGATTCTTAGAACCTCTTTACATATTATGCTCCTTGTCTATGTTATATGTTACAATTATATTTTATCCAGTTCATTGTTTGTCTTTTGATTTGCTTGTGGAACAGAATGAGGAGCTCAGAAATAGACCTAATTATATATGGGAATTTAGGACGTGAATATAGCAGTCATTTTGAATAAATGAGTAATTATAGTTTATACACTATAACTATAAACAACTGAAAAGTCATAAGTAAAATGCAGAGCTAGAATCCGTGACCCACAGTATACCAGCAGAAATTCTCCATGGATTTAAGATTTGACTGAAAGAGAAAAGTGTTAGTAGAAGCTATAGAAGCTTATTTATTGGTTTGTTTATTGATTTAAATAACCTAGGTGTAGAGAAGGCCTTTCTAAGCATGACACAAAACCACCAAGTCATAATGGATTGAAATGTGTTTGCTTTTTGATGACCTTCCTTTTGCACCTTTTTCCCCTCATGATTTTTTGAACTAGTTCCAGGACCGTAAAGACATATCAGCAAGTCCTCTGTGCCATTAGCACAAGCCCAAAGTGACCTCCTGGCAATGATTGTGAAGCAGTGTGAGGCAGCTCTACTAGGAGTAGCTCAGCGTTGCACAAAGCACGGACACCAGAGGCAGGAGGCATCACAGCTTACTAAGCTGCTCTATGACCTTCGGCAATTCGTTGAACCACCCCGAGTCTTTGCTTCCTCAGTTTTCTCAGGAGCGTCAACTAAGTTAGGAAAAAAGATGCCGAGCACTGAGAATCATTGGCTCTAAGTACCGGTACTCACCCCCTACTCTCCTGTCTCCATTTAACCTCAGATTCATTCAAAGCTTTGGCCTGTTTCTCACTCTTAGAGCTCATTTCCAATCATGGTCTTACTGGGCAGGAAATGTGATTTCTAAACCCACGATTGCTTAATCGTACCCTGGTGCTGAGCTCGGTTTAGGGGCGTGCTGCCTGTAGGATTCTGGCTCCATCTTCTCTCTGGAGTCCCTTCTTTGGCAAGTATGAGCAGCAGGCCCCAGGGTGGGTCTAAGGACTCTCCCTGGCAATGAAGGACTTCTCTAGAACTCGGGCCACAGGGAGGGATCTGCCTCTGAAGTCTGCAGTCCTCCTGTATTAATTTTCCATTTTTGCCATAACAAGTTACCACAAACCTAGTGGGTTAAAACAACATAAATTTAATATCTCACCTTTCTGTAGGTAAGAAGTTAAGGTGAGCCTCACTGGTCTAAAACAAGCTGTCTGCCGAGATGCGTTCCTTCTGGAGGCCGGAGGGAGGAATCCATTTGCTCGGCCTTCCCAGCTTCTAGGGGCCACCCGCTTCCCTTGGCTTGTGGCTGCCCTCCTCCATTTTCAAAGCCAGTCACGTTGCATCTCTCTGGCCCTTCGTCCATAGTCACATCTCCCTCTGGCCACAGTCTGGAAGGTTCTGCACTTTTAAGTACCCATGTGTTTATACTGGGCCCACCCAGCTAATCCAGGGTAATCTCGTCACCACGAAGCCCTTAACCCAATCACATCTGCAAGGTCTCCTTTGCCATGGAAGGTAACATAGTCACAGGTTCTGGGGATTAGGACCATTATCCTGGCTACTGCACCTCCCTAACGTGATCGTGGGGCCATGCTGGGGGGCAAGTCGTCACAAGAAGTACACTCGGATGGGTGGTTGGGGATGATTATTTTGTCACAATTAAGGCCCTTCTTATAACTACCACGTGGCTGTAAAATGTTGGCTTCTGCAGAGATCAAAGCAACTCAGTCTCCACTCTGCATGTATCACTAATCCAGAGAGCGTTGAAAGCCGTGCACTCCCTGGCTTGCTGGGCCACCGAGTCGAGCTGCCCAAAAGGTCCTGTGCAGGTGCCGGTGCTCGCCCATGCCACGGCCCAGGGTCAGGCTCCTCCTGCCTTCCTTCTCGAGCTTGGCTCCCCTCCAAGGGTACTTGGATGTAAATATTCTATTACTGCTCTGTCAGGCTCTCTGACCCTCATCCGTCTTTGAGGCAATTCCAAATCTCAGTGCTTACATGTACACGCCTTCAAGAGCATCTCAGGGACAGATGCACACTGTTCTCTCACTGCTTAAAACAAAAATCCGTGCTCTGGTGAAAGTGCCTTGGTGTTTGCCCTCAGAAAAAAAGGAAGATGCAGATGCTGCCAGGTTGAACTAAACTATTTTCCTGGGCAGATGAAGAGATGGCCTAAGTGCACTGGCCAGAGAGAAACTTGAGGCCCCTGCATGGGGTCAGTGATCTTGTTACCTTTAACCCTATGAGATGATGTTCCACTAGCTAAGCAATACTTACTTATAGCCCAGACTAGTGAGAGGGAGAGATGGTTGAGAATTAAAGGAAGGGAAACAGAAAGAGAAGTGGGGAGCAGGAAACAGGAATTAAGTCCATTTTGGGGAGAGGGTACATCTTAAATGTCACTCATTTGTATCCATGCCATGTTGATTAATCTTGTTTTATGTCTGTTGGCATTTTTTCTACTTGTCTCAGTAGCCAAATATGAAATGTCATGACTTTCTACTAAAGAAAGGGAAATTTAATCTTCATAGCTTACTATCTAAAGATGCATGCTTGTTTATCATTGTATCTCACTCTTTATAACTTGAAACCATTTGTAGGTCTCACTGAGAGTCTTTAAATTAATACTGCATAAAGATAATTAGGGTAGATTTATATCATTAAAGTAGATTAGTATTAATTTTAGTGTTACTACCTTTTGGATCAACGTTTAGGGGATGCTCATATTTTATGAAAATACTTTGTTTGGGACAGCCTAAGAGAACAAGGAAAGAAATTAAAAATGTTCTATAACTCCATTTCTCCTGTTGACAGTAGAAACTGTTTTCACTGTGTGAGCCAGTGGTTTTCTAAGAGGTTGAGAATGGGGAGGAAAAAGAGAGCAGGTGTAGCTGGGGGGGTTGGGATTTGGCTGCAATGATCTACCATTTATTCCAATTCTGTTGTACAGCTGGGGTGTAAAGTCCATGATCTCTAATCCTTACCGTCATCACGCAAATGTGACACTGTTATCCCCACTTCAGAGTTAAACTAACCGAGGCTTTAATTGCTTGTTCCGGATCGCACAGCTACTAAGATGTGGAGACCAAGTTTAAATCCCCAAGTCTCTGAGTTCCAAGCCTCTGCTTATTCCACCATGAAACATATAAAATGGCAGAAGTCATCCCTGGTCTCATTCTGATTTCTTTTAGCACCAGAGGAATTTGAAAGTATAGAAAGAAAAAAGGGTAGAGTTGAAAATCCTGAGGCTAATTTTCAGAGTGATCCAGAAAATGCAGGTAAAGAAAATGCAAAAATAGTGGCTCAGCGTTGATGCTGTGAACTGGGCAGTGTGTGGAGCTCTTAACACACATCATCTTATTCAATCCTTACAAGAACCCTGGGGGGCACAGGCAACTTCCTACTCTTCTGTTACAGCGGAGGAAGGGGAGGCTCCTGCAAGTTTGGAGTCTATTTGAATATCTATCCAAATACCAAATTTTACTTGATGAGATACGACTGCCTTTTAAATAATGAGTTTTCTTATGGGATTTGGAAATTTGGGGGATTGGGTTTTCCTAAATGGATTTAATGAAGGGGGTGCATGCTAACGTGTTAATTTAGTACATTCTAAAAACCCCAAATAACTATGATTCTCTCTAGCCAATCACTCTTTCTTTATTCACCTGTCTCACATCCCTAATATTTCAGGAAGAGCATTAACTACAAGGAGAAGTTGCATCTAGATTAAAAGGAACTATTTTAGGAATAGTAGGTATTGTTTCTCTAGATAAATCTGAGAGCCAAAAAAACTATTAGATTAAATTAAGCCTCAAGTAATTAAGACAAGCCCATTCTCATTATGTCCAGTGAGTTGCTGAGACAAATCTGCCCTTGAAAATAGATCACCCTGGTCCCCTCAGTGCATGCACAAGTGCACTGGCTTCTCAGTTCCAGCATGACACAGGGTCTTGCCAGGGAAATGATAAACAGCTTGCCTGCTGGGTTTTTATGGCTTTTTAGCTTTAAAACAGCCCTTATATCCAAGTAGAGCATTGGATTTAGCAGCAAGCTTTGCCAATGCCACATCAAGGAGAGTCATTGAGCCCAACAGCTTTCCATCTCTGCATCCTACGTCTCAGTGAACGGGCACTTGGGACTGTCTTGTTGAATCCCTAAGTTCAGCAGCTAAAGTTACCCTAAGGTAAAACAGGATGAAAATTGTTTGGATTTAGTTTCTTCTATTTCCTGACCACTCCTGATGATGACATGCAACCCTTAGCGTTTGTTCCGGAGGTACGTATGGGGGCTGGGGAGGAAGGTCTACACAGGACTTTCTGGTGACGCTGGGGAGACAAAGAGGTGGGCTCTCCTGACGCTGGGGTCCAGTGATGACATAGTTAGCCACCTTTTGACTTCTCGATGGACTCCTTTGAACCACGGGAAAGACTTCTCTTTTTAAAACTGCTTGTCATTATGTTTATTTTTTCCTTACAAAGTTTGTTGAGCTGGTGATTGCACATTTGCATCCAAGAACTTAGAAAATCACAAGGCATAGAAAGTTAGAGCCAGAATGAGCATAGAAAAAGAACGGTTCGTTTAACAAAATATCAGAGCCTTTCCATATTGCTGTTCTCACGGCCCTGGCTAAAGAACCATTTCATGAAACAATTTAGCAGCCGACAACTCACGTGGGCTTCCATCTTACAGCACGCTAGTATAAATAGCTATTACAAAATGAAGCTAGAAAACAAATATAGCAGAGAAATCAAAAACAAACAAAATACCCAACTTACATCTGCCCAAATTCCTGTTTATTCACCTGTCTTGTGCCCCTAGCATTTCAGGAACAACATTAACTACAAGGAGAAGTTGTATCTAGATTAAAAGGAAAATTTTAATCCCTAAATTCTAGGATTATCAGAACGTTCTACAAATATATATATCTGTAATGGCTTAGAAAATAAGTGGTAGAGAGTGTATATTAATTCAATAAATTGTCCTAAGCTCTCAGAGCATAAATGCTTTAGTGAGGCACATCCCTAATGATGTCAGTGTACCAGTAATTCCTCTTAGTTTGCATTTTCTAGGTGTGTTTATACACCTCCTGGAGCCCTGGCACCACCATCACTGCTTGGATGGGCGTTTGTTTAATAAGCAAAACAGAGGCTGGACTTACATTCATTACCCAAGGACTTTGAAAAGGTATCCTTAGGACAAAGTTTATGCCTAAGGGTCAGTTCAGGCGTCAGTTCTATGTATGAAATATTGGACTTGAAGTTAGAAGAGCGAGGTTCTCATTTTAAAATAGCCATTCAATACCTTCATTGGGCCCCAGGTTTTTAAATATAAAAATAAGAAAAGGGAGTAGCTTAACATTTCCCAAAATGGGAATCTCGGAATGCTATTCCCATAGAATAATAAGGGTCCAGTGGTCAAATAAATTAAGACAACCAGGAATAAACAAAGCTATAGAGACCCCTTTTCTAGAAGACTTAAATGTGATTTAAGGTGATACATGACTCTCTGAAAGAGAGTTACAGTATGCAGAATTTCCTGAATGCTTGGACAATGGAAACTTTGGAGAAGCATCTCACCGGACTTATGTTAAACCAAGGGACACACTTTGAGACTTGCCAGACAAGATGATCTCTAAGATTCTCCGATAATCTTTAGTTGACACGAAATCCAGATACTCCCAATACACATAGTTTTCAACAGTCCTGTCTAAAATACATGACTCCTTCCCTAGTGTAAAGGTCAAAAACATCACATGGGAGCTCCATGAAAAGAAAGGTATCTTGAAAGTGTAGTGCCTAAAAACATACAATTCAAGAGGAACATTCATGCAGTTTTACATAATAATAATCATTACTAACCACTCTGACATGGAACAATTCCAAATTGAATCACTTTTTCAGAAAATAAGAAATTCAGTAGTACACAAGGCAATGCAATCATAAGCTCTAGAAAGAGTTGCTACCAACTCTTACAAACCCAGGGGCGCTTTCTACAACTGCAATGTCTACTGCACTCCAAGTTGAATGCTGTTCATTCTGTCGTCGTAGATGCTTGACTATAAAGGACAAAAACAGGGACTCCCATTTGAGAGAGTCATTCATTTTGCCTAGGAATCAAGTGCTTCTGAACGATATGAATGAACTGAATGAAAAAACACAACTCTTTTACAGAAAAATAAAACACAACCATTTTTAGAGCTGTCTGAATTGTGCTGTTTTAAGGAAATTTCAGAACGAAAAGTAGACCATCCTATAAACTGTGAAACAATGGTAGACATCCAGGAGCCTGTGTTATTAAGGTTTTTATTTTATTCTATTAAATATTCAGTCAGATTTGGTGACAAATAATTGGGATAATTGAACTTATTACCAAGAAATCATGGAATTAAGAAACTCCCTTAATTAAATGAGACTTGTTTAAAGCTCCCCTTTGGAGTCCCATAAGAGGAAGAATTATTCTCAGGCATACAGCAATTTTTTCTCCTTTTTGGCACAAACTGATATTTTAATTTCATGTTTTCTCAGCTGCACCCTTCTCTATTTATAGAGACTTTCTTTCTCTACCCTGCTGGAACACCTCAAGCAAACTGGTGATATAATTAAAATTTGTATTTTTCTGGGAGATAATAGGGGAAAGGGAACATAGTTAAACGGCGACTCTAACCACGAGCCTAGCTGCATACCAGCCCTGGGAAATGTGTCCGCCTCAACTCACAGTTTACAGTCACTGTAACTTTAATCAGATTTGTATGTAATAGTATTTCATAATTTTCCACTGAGTTCTTTTTCCTTTCTTTGGAAAAGTAAAACCGTCCAAACAAAGGAAACTAAGAAACAGAATAGTATAGTTGGTGTGTGGTTACGTGGCAAGGCCATTTAGCCACCCATCTGGCATCTTCCTGTTCTCTGACCTTGATTCAAAGTCTAGAGAAAGGATTAAAAAAGAAAAAAAGACAAATCTAATCGTTACCTGGGTTTCTTCAATTCAAGTAGCTAGAAATAATGTATTGGCAGCTGCTTTGGTTTTCGACCTGGATCTTCACTTACTAACCACTAACTGTCTGATCTAGATTTTAATCTTTTTAGACCACTATTTCCCTACTTGGAAAATGAGGGTTTTAAACTAAATGATCTTTATGATCCTTTCCATCTCTAAAAATCTATGAGTTTTGATCTTAATTACAAGTTTCCAAAATTCACCAAAGTTATACAACTGATTTTTATTCTTATAATTTTTTCTAACCAAAAGACTAATCAATTAAAAAGTCTAATTTAAAGCAATCTGTCAAACTCAAGGGAATAAAAAATGATATGACATTTACTGAGGGCCTATCACGCATCAAACCCTGTAGTAACAATTTTATATACACTATATTAATTGATCCTTGCAAGAACTGTCTCAGGTAATAATCATTTTTTAAAAAATTATCATTGCCATTTTATAGATAAGGAAGAAATACTTAGAGAAGTTAAATACTTCATCTAAATACAGATAGGCAGTGAACAGCCAAGGTAGAAGTCAAACCCAGGTTCTTTATTCTCCAAAGTCATGCTCAGAACCAATGCGGTTTCCTGCCTACACCATTCTGCTTCACAGCATACACTGGTTCCCCTCGAGCTCTTCAAGTTAACATCTCCGAACATTATTTATGATTTGTCCTTTCTCATCCATTCATGCAGCGGCAACTGCATGCGTATGTACAGCAGGCATTCTGATCGGCATGAAGATCCGGGGGTGCCTGACTAGCTCTACCCAGAGAGGACGCACAGCTTCCTGAGGCGTTCGACAAGAAAAGCAGCACTTGACAATGTAACATAGTAGGTGCCATGAGACTTATGAGGCAGGTATGCCAGGGACATGGAGAAAAGGTACCTGGGGATAGAGGTTAAGGGAATAAAAAGTAGTTCCTGAGAGAATAATAAATTGTGTGTGAGTCTGTAGGGGGTGTATTGGAATTGGCACGTCAAGAGCCAGTTGAAATGAGCTGGCTGAGACAGGTTGAGAAGAGGAAAGGCATTCGGGGCAAAGAGAACAGGTAAGTTCGGGAGTTAGCATGGGCATTGCATGTTCTGAGAACTGAGGGGGGGTCTCCACTGGTGAAGTGCAGGGTGCATGAGAAACACTGGGAAATGAACATGAAAACACTATAATCAGGAAGACGTTAGTATCTCATCATGTGAAACGTCTAGAACTCTATCCTGAAGATATTAGAGAGTCCCTTGAGAATTATAAGCATAATACTTTCATGTAATCGAGAAATCTCTTCGGAAGCTGTGAGGATATGCACTTGGAGAGAGGGGACTAGGTGGCTCTGTCTAAAGGCAAGGCAAATAGGCTTGAATGAATTTCACCATACCCAACCACCTCCCAAAAGTCAAGGGGATCTGGAGGAGAGTTGGATTTAAGAGAGATTTGTGGGGGTTGGGTTGGGGCAGGATAGAGAACAATTTGGTGGTTGAACAGAAATTGGAGGTGGGAGAGGAGAGATGATTGGTGGTGACTCCAGGGTTTCTGGCACAGCAAACAGACTGATTCCATTCTTCAGAAACTAGCATATAGAAGGAGGCGACAATTTTGAAGAGATGACAGATTCAATTTGGAGAATGCCAGCCTTGAGTTGCCACTGAAGTTTAGCTCAGATTGACAAATGCTAGTTTCTACTGTGTGCCAAATAAGGCATGGTTCTACCCTTGAGTAATGTACATTCGTTGGAAAGACAGATTCACAAACATAAATTGAATCAAATGTAGAAAATGCATCAAAAATAGACATGCACGGGTATGGCAGTGTGATATTATTTATGAATTCCAAAAAGAGATATTGATTATGTTTGTAAACTGGTCGTTCCTCTGGGCGTGATACCCCTTTGATTGCATTAAATTCAGAGGTTTCATTTTTACTTTATTAAATCAAGATTAGGGCTTTGATTCGACCACATCATTAGGGCAACTCAGAGTTGAGTCCCTGCCCCATTGGTGGGCTTTATAAAGGGACACTCAATCAAGGAGATACACAGAGAAGATATACAGAGGATCTTGTGGCCCAGGAAGAGAGATGAACCTGATAGTTTATAGTTGACCTTGTGAAGGAACAGAGCAGCTGAGTCTGGAAAGAAATGAGCCCCAGAGGAAGAGAGACAAGTCCTATGTCAGCCTACAGCTGAGATCAGGAGAAGCTGGGACAATGGAGCCTTAGGAGGAAAGAGGAAGGCTGAACCCTTGCAGACATTGCCCGCCATCTTGCTTCAACATGTGGCAACAGGCTTTGGGTGAGGAAGTACCTCTTATGGTACCCTGAGTTGGACTCTTTAGGGCCTTGTAACTGTAAGTTTTTACCCTAAATAAATACCATTTATAAAAGCCAACAGCGCACCCCTTTGGCTGACTAATAAAAGGGTTAGTGGGAAAGTGGTGAGAAGCAGCAATTAGCTCAACCTTGAAGTGTTGAGATGGGGAAGCAGTGACAAACCTTAGCTGGATCTTGGAGGTGTGCAAATTCTGGGCAATTCAGGGAGAGAGGAGTGAGACATCTCAGCCAGGGGGGCAGAATGAGCAAAGAGATGAGTGAGGAGGATAACACGATTTTCAATGAAACTGAAAAAGCAAAGCAGGGACCAGCTCATGGGGGAATCTACATACACTGTGCTCATGAGTTTGGATTTCATGAAGAATATGAGGAGCCATGGAAGGATTTTGATCTTAGAAGTGAGAATAGCACATTTGCAGTTAAGATATTGGCACCAGTACAGAAGATGAACAGGAACAGGGAAAAACTAAAATCAAGGAGACCAGTAAAAAGTCCATTGCAATAACTCAGTTGAAAGAAAATGGAGACCTAAAAAGGGCATCGGCATATGAATGGGAAGAAGGGACAACAACATGCTTAAAAAGGCAGAGCCGGGAAGCGGGTGTGGCTCAGTGGATAGAGCCCCCGTTTACCATATGGGAGGCCCGGGTTCGCGCCCCGAGGCCTCCTTGTGAGGGCACGCCGGCCTGAGCGGTGCGGTGGGCTGATGCAGCAACCTCACGGCAGGAAGCGGCTGTGGCGCAATGGATAGCGCACCCGTTTACCATATGAGAGGCCCCGGGTTCG
>JAQZBX010067734.1:0-15879 GCA_029593785.1 Cabassous unicinctus
CAAGAGCCTGGACTAGGAACCAGAAGGCCTGGCCCCAGATCCCACTCCATGACTTGCTGGCCTGGGGAATGCCCTCAAATCTCAAATCCCAGCTGCCCACGTTAGAGGGATCCAAGCACTCCCCAAAGGGAAAGGCTCTGAAAACGAAAGCCTTCCTCTCCCTGTATCGTCACTCTCACAAGTACTAACGCTGACGTTTTCATACCCACCTTCTTCAGGGATGGGTACTTTTACAAGCACTTGGAGCCATTCCAGCAGGCACTTACTGTCTAGACTAAATCATTCCAGAAAACCACAGTCATAAATAGACTTGCCATAATTCTACAACACCTTTTACTTGCTGTTTGTTTTAACTTCATTGAAGACAGACATATTTATTCTCATAGTCAGCAACAAGGAAACACACAAATTTGGTCTGTGTTAGTGTGTGTGTATGTGTTTTCAGATGATTCTTGTGTGTCCCACACCCCACGGTGTAAGCTGATCTGTCTTTCCTTTTCTCCCCACCCTGGTCTCTGTGCCTCTACCGTACAAACACTGGTATGCTGTGGACGACAATCCTACTCTGCTACAATCTGACAAATCTTATTCCAGTTTAAGGAAATGGTTCTGTAACTGACTGAGCTTGTTTTTGCTGTCTTTTTCCTTCTTGGGCAGCTTTTAAATCAATACCCGAAGCATAAACTCATTAGCAGAGCCTTTAGAACAATCCAAAGTAATAGCTGATATGATATCGTGGTGCCAGTTTTGTTTTGTGTGGATCATTCACATGTTTCACAAAGGTTTGTCTCCTCCCCCTATGCCAAAGTCACGTCTGCTTACCAGATGGATGTCTTGGGCAAGTTACTTGACATAGTTGCTTAAACATATTCGGATAGTTGAATTATGTACCCAGGTAGTATACTCTTGCAGAATATTTCCATGTCATTGTCCAGATTCATGCAATTTTTGGGTTTTGTGCAATTATTTCTTAACTTAAGAAAACCAGCAGGTACAAAAAAATGACACTTCTTAGCTCTTAAGACAGCAAAACATGAAAATACATGGAAATGCATATTTTCAGAATTTTACACCAGATTAGCCTAATCACATTATCTCAGAAGAGATTTTAATCGCCCTCAAATGCTAAAAGATGTGCTGAGACTTCTTGGGAAGTTCAGTTGGTTCTCAATGCCAAGCTGAACTAGGAAAAAGGACAGTCCAGGTGTAGGGTTTTCAGGAAGCCTAATGCCACAGATGCCATGGTAATACCCGTTTGTTCTCTGTAAGGAGCTGTGGAGGCAGGACCGCATGGACCAGTGAAATGTTAGCGATGGAGGGCCTCATTGTTAGACGTCATCTGTTGAAGTCCTCCTAGTGTCCATGTGAAGGACCCAAGGCCTAGCAAGCTTAGACGACTATCTCAGTGGTTGGTGGAATTACATCTGGAGCCTGGGTCTGCTGACTTCCAGGTCAGGGCTCTCTCCTGCACTGTTCTGGCATTAGGAGAGAAATGAACACACTGCACAGTGTAGTGCTTCCTGCTCTCCTGGGAGAAGACGTGGCATTTTAGAGCACAGAAATTCATTGAGCATTGAAACTGTTGTTGTTGTATTGACACCATCTCTTTAGGAATTATCCAGGGGGAAAAAAAAAACTAGGAAAAGTTATTCCTTTGACTAGTGATGACCAGTTATTGTTCCTTTTGTCAACAGGCAAGATGATGAATGACGTTCTGGCAGCTTCCAGTGTCCCAGGCCTTGTAGAAATAAATGAGACGTGCTTCAAAGTTCTAATGTGCACCACGTCGGATCTTGTTTAAGGAAGCATTTAAAGGAGCCCACCGTTGCCTATTGAGAAGGCCCTCTGCTCTCAGGCACTGTTTCTGATTGAATCCAGAGATTGTAAGCATGCCTCCCTGTATTACCTGTTGGAGCAGGTTTAATTTTATAAATTTTAAACACAAACTCTATGAGTTTCTAGTTCATAATTGTTCTTTTTGAGGATCCACTCAGACGAACAGCCTTGCATCTGTAAGAGATATGCACTTCCACAGGACCAGAACTGATTGGAATGTAAATGGCAACAAGCTGCCATCTGTAACATCATCCAGTTCCAGTAAGGAAAAGGACAGCTTGCAAGGAAGCCCTTCAGGGGGAAAAAAAGTCTTATTTCGTTGGAACTACAGATTACCGGAAACATAGTATTAGTAAACCAAGGCTTTTTTCTAGACCACAACATGCGTAGACTGT
Organism: Cabassous unicinctus; assembly: GCA_029593785.1. Classification (NCBI taxonomy): domain Eukaryota; kingdom Metazoa; phylum Chordata; class Mammalia; order Cingulata; family Chlamyphoridae; genus Cabassous; species Cabassous unicinctus. The sequence goes on from JAQZBX010067734.1 coordinate 2,232, forward strand.
GTAGTTTCTTGACTGTTGGCGTTAGTCCATTATTATTATCTTCTCGGAGGCTCTGGAGCGTTGAAAGTCATAAGCTTTCATTTTGAAAAAAGATGTAGCTTTGCGAACATCCAGGATTCAATTTAGTATTCAGGGCGTTTCACACCAGCCTTCGGGTCCTGGCATGACCTGAAGCTGCAAGGTGCCAGCTGGTGGGTGAGAGACCTAGAGGGACAGGAAGGACTGGTGATGAGCAGGCGTATTACACTGTATTATAAACATACTTTATAGGGACATTTATCATTAGCTTCCTGTTCAGGCAGAGATTACAAGCCTTTGCTGCAAATATCCAGGCCAGGATTTGTGTCTTGGAAATTGTCAGTATTCACGATGATTGCAGGGAAAAACAATGACAGAACTTAAAAAGGGGCACTCTTCACACCTAAAAGAATGTTTCCATCATTCTTTTATTTGTTTTTGCTCTGTCAGAAATTAAAGTGCTTGGAATGCTCTAGTCTGTGGTCTCTTGAGATCGAAGCAACGAGAACCCGAAACTTTCACTGTACACGGTCACTTTGGACATTCATAATAAAAACTGAAATTCGAATTTGGGTTGTTAGTAATTTCTTTTGCTCTGTAGCTTAGCACATCTTTTGTGGTTCATTTTTGCCTAGAAACCAAGTAGTTTGCACTGCAACATATATGTGTGTATATATATATATATATAAATATATATATATTGGCATCTTTAGACGTTTCACAGTCTTTTTCCTTGACCCACTCTTGTTTTCTGTGTTTGAATAGGCACTTTCTTGGTTATTTGTTGAAAGGCTGAGATATTTTAAAATGCCAAGGTCTTTTTGAATGTGCACTTTACAACATGGATTACTGATAATTCCTAAGGATTGTACTGTATTTTAGTTTTCTTGAGTTTCTGAGATACTTGATTGGAATATTTTTCCGTTAAATAATAAGTAGAAAATTGGAGAAGGCTGTGGGTAATTATCCGCAGCTATAGGCCGCTCATTTGCATCTTTTTTGGTTGACGTTCTGCCCATTGTGTTGGACTATGCCTTTATGTATTCCACCATATTTGTAGTAAGAAATGTAAAAAAAACCTCCAAAGAAATCCGGGCGCCTAAGCCTGTATAGGAAACGTAGATCTTGCTTGGCAGTGTCACTGAATTTCATACGGAAAATAAGAAAAGCTTCTTCCGTTTTCTCTCTATTCTTTTGTAGCTAGAGCTGCAAGTGGCAGGGTGTGCTGTCCATCTAGTGCCCACCCACCCCCTCACAAAAAGAAACAGCAGAGATTTGGGATTAACGGGACATGCTAGTGCTTAGAGGAGCAAATGGCTCTGCAAACTCTTAAACTGGAAAAAAGCAAAGCTAAGTAGGAGGTTCTGAGAAAGAAAAACAGTGAACAGACTTAAAAAGCGGGCCATTCCTCCAGCACTGAGGGCGGGGAGGGCCGCGGCGCTTGGTTGGAGAGGCTCCCCTAGGGACCAGGTGTCACCCAGGGCCCATGTGACAGCAGAGCCAGCTTTCAGGAGCCCCAGCGCACCCAAACGAGGGCAGAGGCGGCCGCGTCTCTTCCCTGAGTGGATCCCCTTCCCAAGCCTCCCCCTCTGCCTGAGCAGCTGGAGGGGCTCCGTTTGTGAACTGCATGAATATGGAACAGTGCACACACGCCCTGCCTTCAGGCAATGTCAGAGCGAAGCTCTCAGAAGTCCTGTTCTCTGGGGACGTGAAACATTTCGAGCTGGCTTTCAAAACAGCATTAGTTGACTTTGACAAACTGAATCCATTCGGTATCTACACAGTTAGAAAGAGTCTTTGATGTGGGTTATTTGGTTTTGTAAGTAAATGCTGGCCTCTCACTCACATTCCAACACACATAGCTCATTCAAATGAGACGGGTGGTCTTAGTCGTTTTTTTTATGTGTGGTTAATAAATTCTTTGGGTTGGGCTTGGGGGAGTGGACCACATCTGTTTCAGAATGGCCTCCACATAGTAATTGCGCAGCGATGATTACCTTTATCCAAAGTAATTTGGATTTTAAGAGCACAGTGGAGAAAGTGGTCAAGCTTGATGCTTTAGGATAAAGCTTCTCTCCGTTCGTTGTTAGCAATTTCCCCAGACCCACTGTTTCCACATCTATTTATTAACGTTTGGGAGCATCTCACACTCTAGTGGCTGGACTCCTGGGGTGTGTTTCAATATTCCAAAGGGAGGAAGCCAGGCTCAGCATTTAGGTACTGCTCTTGTTGTATAGATATTTATTGCACCTTTTCATCTTGGTGAGAAACGCTATGTTTACTCCTTTTTGCTGAGATGCACATCTCCTTCAAAACATGTTTGAAAATACAGAAAAGGACTCTGAAAGGAAATAAAAGGAAGCCTTTTCCACACATTCCTGTGCTGCTGCAAAAATTATTCTGTAACCCAGTAAGACCCAAACAGACCAAATGCCTGTCATTATCCGCAGTTTAGGAAAGAAGGTTGTAAACTGGGAAATAATATGCAGGCATTTTACCAGCAAAACTTTTTTAAAATACTGTTCTCAGGTATATTTTCTAAAAAAGGTATGATTCATAAAATTAAGACAGACTTTAAAATCAGCTAAACGGTCCAGAGTCCCGGAAATACATGTGGCTTTCTAACGGCTAAGACTCTCTGCTCGTACAGTTGGGAAGACACTAGCGGGACCTGGACACTGGGGTGAGGAGAAGAATATTAATGAGTGAAAGTGAGTGCTACTTCAGAGGATTTTTGAAAGCTTTAGGAAGACTGAACCAAAGCCTTGTCTTCTACAGTCTTGAAGGACCCCTCAAGGAGACTTGTGTGAACATTGCCAAGTCCACGCACACAGCGTCCAGCGGGCAAAGCCAGGAGCCCGAGCAGCAGGTATCTGATGCGCACGTCCCCTTCTCATCACATCATTCTTTTCATTACTGACTCGGGGAGGGAAAAACTAATGAGGAAAGGAAGTCGTTTTTGCCAGAAACATCCGTGTTATCAAGCGTTTCGTCTTGCCTGGATAGACGTAAGCATGCACACACTTCACAGGACCAGAGGCCATAGCACAGTGACAAGAGTCCTTCTGGGTCACAGAGAAGCAAAACGTCCAGAGACAGGGCCTGGCTGGGTGCTGCCAGGGAACTACAGGGCAGGGAGGCCAGCCTGGGACCTGAACGCAAGCCGGGAGCTGCTTCTGGAAGTCTGGCCAGAGCCCCTCTCCCTCATACCACCTTCGGCCAAGTCCCAGTTGGCATGCTGTGAATTTCTCTCCTAATGCACTCATTCATTCCTTTGTGCAACACACACGAACTTGGTGCTTGCTAAATGCCCAGCACTGTGCTCCATGTCACACATATGTTGAATGAGTTCACAGTACGCCTGTGCACACATTAGGGTCTGCATACTAAAAGGGAATCAGGCGTGTAGTGCATATTAAGCAGCACGTGAATGCAGAAGAGGCTCATATAGGAAGATACAAACCAATAGTTTCCCTGAAAAGAGCTTACATTTTGTTGGCTCAGCTTTCCACTATAGCAAAAAGCAGACAGTTCTTAAGTTGTCCCTTTGCCGTTCTGTCCGGTGGCACATTTATTGCTTTATTTGGTAGGAGAATCGTGGGATTTTGTTAACTTTTCCTAGTAAACCATTGCTATTTGAAAGCATGGCGTTGCCAAGGACTCTGCTTCTGGATATCCTTTAAATCTCAAACCCAGTGTAAATGCAGTGGTGATTTCAGCGGCCCAGCCACGAAGTTCCCAGAAAAGATTTTGCAGATACATTTCCCCATTGAACATTCCTTGCAACAGATCCTAAGCAGGACCCCTTTTCTCTGAACCCCCAAACCTTAGCACAGATGCAAACACCACCATCCATGAATGCTACCATTAAATTCAACATGAGCAGTGACAAGTTTCATGTAAGTGGATGGAGAGAAAACTCAAAAATATTCTCAAGCACAATGACTTTGAGTTTATGGCCTTTGGGAAATTATGAATAGAATAAGAGACACTATTTGACATATCTACTATCAAACCACTGGAATTCAGGGTTTCTTGAGAGTATAATGTTCTCTCCTATTTGGAAAAAAAAAAACTAAATTTAAAGGAACAAGTTTAGATGACAGCCAGTGAGTAGGACAGAATACATCAAAAGCCGTTCCTAGCCCACTTTTTGTTTTGAATTGAGTTTGATTTTCCTGGGGCCATCAGAACAACATGTAAGCAACAAAATTGTTTTTCCCAGGTCCCTGTAAAGACGAACAGAAGCATAGAAGTGAGGTTGATTGAACGTTCTTGGCCCAGTTACAGCATGCTGAGAAAGAGGTTCCTATTAAGTACAAAAGAGTAAACTAAAGCCAACAGAAAATCAGTGAGTTATGGATTTAACTTATCATTAGCTTCTATCTTCATCTGGGGCAGACTCATGCAGCCGATCTACATATAGGAACTTTAACTGGACTATAAGACACTGATATGTCGATTTGCTTTGGAAATTCAAGCACTTCCATTCAGTGCTGATTACTGTAGACCTGTGCAGGCAACACATGCTACTTACGATAGAGCAGACCGTTAACTCAGTAAGTATAAGCATGGCGACAATCAAATCATCGCCAATTAGCCTCTCAGACTTTAGCCAAGACATCAACAATAATGTTGCATTCAGCTGAGACCCTATTTACAGTCCAACTAAAAGCAGAAAGCCCCAGTAAACTTACCTGGACCCCCACAAACTGAGGTTCCCCAAGATCATGTCACAACAATCTCTCTGTCCTAGCATGGTAGGACACTGAGGTTTCCCAATGGACCCCTCATTCTTTAAACAATTCGGATACATTTTTCAAGGGCACTAACACAAATGCTCTGCTGGACATAGGCCTGCCAATTTTCACCTTGCAAAGGGTTTCAGGATCCCGGTGCTCCAAGTTTGGGTCAGCCTGATTGGACTGGAGACTGCGGGATGCACCGGTCATAGTCCCCATACATGGAAAACCTGCTTCCAGCATTAATTGGCATGAACTCAACAGTCACTCCCCTCGCAAGAGCGGAGCAAAAAGGCAGCCCACTTAGTGGAAGAGCTTAGTAGAGGAGCTGTGCTTAGTGGACTTTTAGTTCTTCCATTAAACGCTGAGTCACTGAGAACCACCATCCCATTTGAGTCCTCTAGGCTTGCACCCAGGTTTCTTCCACTGCCTGTAAAGGAAACACCTACTCAGGTGTGTCTCCCCTTCCACTCTCCTCGGTCTTCACTTGGCTTTTTCATTCCTTGTTCTTGCTTCTGCCTGGCTTATTTGGTCAATGCCTGCAGCTGAAGATGCTCGCAGTGGGCTAGAGCAGTGGTTCCCAAACTTGTCTGCACTTTGGGATCATCTGGCAGGAGACAAGAAATACTGAGACCTGGTTCCCTCCCCAAAGACTGTGATTTCTACGGCATGGCCTAGGCAATGGAAGTTTTTTTTTAAGATCCCCACTTGATTGCAGACAAGTTTGGGAACCACTGGGGCTAGAGAAAAGAAAGGAAAGTGTTGGCAGGCCTGGGCCTCCATCCTAGCTCTGCCTCCTGCTAGTTGTGTCATTTGGGGCAAGTTATTTAACCTCACTGAGCCTTGGTTTCCTCGTCTGCAAAATGGAGATAATCACGCCAGCAGTTTTCTCATCTGGATCACGAAAATACAGTCCCTATTCCATGTTCAGAGTACCTGCATAGAGCAGGCTGCTCAGGAAACGGTCACTGCCATTACTTGTCGCTAAGGGAAAAATGAACGAATCCATACCAAAGGCGAGGACGCATACTGCAGATGCTCAAGGGACGTCAGTTTAGTGAAAGCAAAGACAAGGAAAACAAGGCGGCACCAGGCTCTTCTCTGGACAAGCCCGTTGTTCTCTGCCAGCTTGTTGGAAAGAACTCTGCACCTTTATCCTCTGAGATAAAGCTTTTGTGTTCATCTGTTTTCCCAGGGCGGAGTGCAGGCCGGGGCTTTGTGGACAGGACCTGCTTGGCAGATAAATCAGAGTTCAAGGGGGAAGTGGCCTCTAGAAAAGGCCTGCTTGACTTCATACCTCGCGGCAGCCCGGGGCAAATCCCTAAAAACAGAAGTGACGGGGCAGCAGGGGGTGCTTCGGGGGCACCCTACCAATGGCCAGCATGGCCAGTTCCCTTCCCCACACCTTGCCCATCCCTACCGTGTTAGAATCCAACACCCGATGGCATTTTTCCATCCAAGTCTAGCCCCGACTCCTGTCTGTTTTCATGACCTGTTTTTGCATTCCTCTCAAACAAGCAAAAATTAACGTTCTCAGAAAACATGCAGAAGGAGACACGATGCCTTAGGGGATGAACGCAGTGCCTGTGCTGAGACTTGGAGGGAGGATAGAAAGTTCCTCTCATTTTGCTGAGGGTAACCCTGGGTAAGTGGTCTTTTGGGGAGGACAGGAGTGGAGAGGTTAGAGCTGTGATAGAATCATAGAAAGATGGAGTATCAGGGCCAAAAGGAACCTGCTCGGTCATCTCACGGGGGTTTAGCCAGCGGCCTCGGTGCCTGTGAACAGCTGAAGCTGTGTACAGCATCGTGGGTGCACATTTTCCTTCCATGAGGGCCGTGACCTTTCATCAGATTTGCAAATACTTAAGGCCCACTTTTATTAATAAGCAGACGCAGACTCAACCCTGCGCAAAGCCTACTGGGCAGTTAGGAGCCAAATGGCACTGGAGCCCAGCCCCCACGCTTCTCCCTGATCCCACCACCTCTGCTTTCCTGGAGTCTTCAGCGTCAACAGTGGGCCGTGGCTCTTTAAATGAGGTCCGACTAATGCACCAAATGGCCGCAGCCACAAATCGCCAACACTGACCGGGTAGAGAACGAAGGCTTCTTTAACCCAGGACATGATGTCTCCCAAAGGCAAAAGGAAGCTGAAGGCACAGGAGGCAGGTAGAGCTCTCGGAGCCGTGGGAAATTCCCATTATTTTAGCGGGCAATGGAAAATCCATGTGGCTAGGAGAGCAGGCAGATGCCTTTAGGAAGAAGTGGAGGTTGTGTGTTCTTTTCCTTTCTCTAATTGAATTCAGTTTTCATGTGGGCTCATCAGCCAGTTTGGGCAGATGAAGAAATGTTAAAACCAGCTGCAGGGTCTTGTCACTCCTGGCCCACCTTCCCCGTCTGACAGAAAAGGGCTCACTTGTGTGCTTGGAGGGGAGGTGGAAGGAGCTTGCTGGAAATGGCTTCGGGAGGCAGCACAGTCTGGTGGTTAACCGTTAGGGCTCAGACTTCCATTCGCCTGCATTTCAATCTCAGTTCCACCACATGCGAGCGTTTAATCTTATCTTCCTCGAAGCCTCAGTTTCCCCCTCTGTAAAACGGGGATAGCGGTGCCTGACTAGTGGGACTGTTTTGAGGACGAGATGAGACAATGCATGAAAGTAGAGTCTGTGGCCAGCTGATCTCACCTTCTGTATTGAGTGTATTTTTGCATTGTGACATTATATCATAAAATTCAAAGGAAATGTCGTGTTATGAACTGCACTAGGAAAAGGAACCAGGCCGTGTCTTCCAGGCTCAAAGTCTGTGATGAAGAGAAATGGTCATGAGTGCTCCTTTCGCATCGGCTGCCAAGCCACATGACCGCTCACCTTTCTTGATTTGTTTAACTGCCCAAGTAAGAAAAGAACACATTCCTATTATAACCATTTCTAGCAAACTGGAATTGATAGGGTGAAAGGTGACCGGTCTATATTTTTATGAAACAGCTACTGCTAAACATTGCAGGTAGACTGCTCTGGCAGAGCCCTCCTTATGGCACTCATTTTTCCATGGACTTACTCACCTGTCCTAAGAGCATCGGTTTTCTTGTGAGCAATGGTCACTTTCGCTCTCCAGGAAGTAAGCAGCACGTCCTTCTTTGGAGAGCTTCACGGCCGCTCCGCAGGGCTGTTCTCAGAGGCCGACTGGAAGGAAGAGAGAACCAGGTGGGGGTTTGGAGGAAAGGAGAGGGGCTGGAGGCAGAGCTTCCTCAGGCGCCAGACAATGTGGTTCTGCTGCTCGGGCCCCTTGCCCCCACCCAGCTGCCCTGCCAAAATCTCCACTCCTCACCGGAAGTCCGCTTACTCCTCCCCTGCTCCCCAAAGCGGGTGACCTTGACTTGGCAGGACTGGAAGAGGCTCGGATGGAGCCTGGCTTGGGATGTGGGGAATGCCAGGGGAGGCTGAGGCCCGGGGCAGATTTATTCCTCACACGCCAGAGGCCCACCCCCTCCTCCTTTCGGGGGCCCCTCTTTGTTGTACCCCCTTCATAGCTTACCCTGCATGCACCCAGTATCCCAAGCTGAATGACGCCCTGCATTCTTTTGCCGTGTTTTCCTTAGGGTCGGGTAATGCCTTCGCGTAGTCCTGGATAGAATGGGAAATGGTCCATAACGCCGCTTGAACACTGGTTTTTGTGTTTAAGCTTTGGCACTTACTTGGCTCCGAGCATCTCCTTTAACTTAAGATGTGTAATTTCTCAGCAATCTTCGGGGTGCTTGGGGAATCTTATGAAATGAGAGCTCCTAAACCTACATACTTTCTTTTCAAATACAGTGGAATATTTATGGCTACTAAATCTAACAATGTTTTAGTTGACATGTTGTGGTTTATTTACGTTCCATTAAATCATCATCATTTTCAGTGTTGCAGTTTTCCTTTCATATTTTGGAGCCAATATGGTTTTTTTTTTAACTTTTCATTTTAAAATAATTTCAAAATTATAGGACAGCTGCAAAAGTAATATAAACCCCATACAGAAGATCTCCAGCATATCCCCCCAGACACCCAGATCTACTCATTTTAACACTTTGCCACCTTTGCTGTATCATTCTTTCTATCTATCATCTATCTATCTATCTGTCCATCTATTTATCTGTCTATTTTCTGGATGTTTGAGGGTAGGTTTTTTATATCTTGCTCCTTGGACACATAATATTTGTATGCACATTTCCTAAGAACAGGGATATTTATTTATATAATCACTTTAAGTGCAGTTATCAAGTTCAAGAAGTTTAACATTGATATCAAACTTATATTCTATATTCCAGTTTTTTTCTTATGTCCCAATAATGGCCTTTTGAGTCTTTTCTCCTCTGCTCCTAGATCCCATCCAGTATCATGTATTACATTTAATTGTCATTTTCTCTTTAGTGTGCATATTTATACATTATGAGTCCAAACTCATTGATTTATCATTACATTTTATGCATTTGTCTTTTAGATCCTGTAGGAAGTAAAAAGTGGAGTTACATATCAAAAATACAATAGTAGTCGTATTTATATTTACTGACAACATCATCTTTACCAGAGATCTTTCTTTATTTCTTTAAGTGGCTTTAGTCTATTGTCTAGTGTCTTTCCTTTTAACCTGCAGAACTCCCTTTAGCATTTATTATAGGGTTGGGCTGGTGGTGACAAAGTCCCTCAACCTTTGTTTATCTGGGAATGCCTTAATCTCTCTCTCATTTTTGAAACACAGTTTTGCCAGAATTCTTGGTTGGAATTTTTTTGTGCTTTCAGACCTTTAAATACGTCTTCTCACTGCCTTCTTGCCTCCATGGTTTCTGATGAGAAATCAGCACTTAATCTTACTGAGGCGCCCTTCTGTGTGGCATGTTGCTTTTCTCTCGTGGCTTTCAGAATTCTCTCTTTTCTCTAGCATTTGACAATTTGATTATAACATGGAGTGGTGTGGGGTTTTTTTTATTTATCCTGTTTGGAATTTGTTGAGCATCTTGTTTGTGTATATTCATGTCTTTGGTTAAATTTAGAGTTTTCAGCCATTTAAAAAAAAAATTCTTTCTGTAAAAACAAAATAAAACCAAAAAAAATTCTCTCTTCCTCTTTCTTTCTTCTCCTTCTGGGACTCCCACAATGTGTATATTGGTCCACTTGATGTCCCACAGGTTCCTCTTCTTCATTCATTTTTCACTTTTCTTCATTCTTTCCTCTTTCTGCTTCTCAGATTGGATGATTTTGCTTGTCTTATCTTCAAGCTCATTGATTCTTTCTTCTGCCAGTTCCAATCTACTGTTGAACCCCTCTGGGGAATTTTCAATTTCTGTTCCTGTGGTTTTCAACTCTGTGTGTTCCTTTTCATAATTTCCACGTTTCTGCTGGATGTTCTCTTTTTGTTCATCTGAAATATTCCTGATTTCCTTTAGTTCTTTGTCCATGCTTTTCTTTAGCTCTTTGAGCATATTTTGGACCACTTTTTTAAAAAGTCTTTAACTGGAATGTCCCAGTTCTGATCTTATAGTTTCAAGTGCTTTAATCTTCTCCTTTGCCTGGGCCATCACTTCCTGTTTCTTGGTATGTTTTGTCATCTTTTGTTGAAACCTAGCTATCATTTGATATTTTATGGAATTTAGACTCTGAGGCATCTGTTTCTTAAGCTTGTATCCAGCTAGTGCTGTGACAGAGCTTTCCTTGAATGCTAGGGGCTAACAAAAATTAACAACAACAACCAAAAAAGCAAACACCTTTCCCAGTATTTGCAGTTTGACCTAAGAGAGTCCTCCTCTTCAGAGTTTATCCATATAATGAGTTTAGACGGTAGCTTCAGGCCAAAGCGTATGTACTTCCGTGATCCTCTTTGCACATCCATCTGGTCTTGGGAAAAACATGTGGCCCTAGGAATTCCCCCATTTACATGATTCTGGGTATCTCCTCTTCCCTAGGAAACAGTTTCCTCCTGGTCCCGGCCACTGCACTGTATATCCTACTGCAAGCAGCCCTTTGCCCCAGGCAGCATGACCTGACTGCTCTCTCAGAGCCTTCTGTAATAGAGCTCTTAGCTGCCTTTTACATGCAGGGCAAGTTCCGGGATGAAGAGTCCCTCAGGCCACCACCAAGCATATTTGGGCCACACATACATGTTCCCAGTATGTGCATGAGCATTTCTGGGCTACTTCCAGAACCAGAACCAGGGACCTGTACTGGGAATGTGGGCCAGCTCCAAGTCGAGCCGGTGAGGGGATTTAGGAGGAGCTAGCCAGGACACCATGAGATCCTACCACTTTTAGGTAGCCTTTTTTTATTTCTTTTTAATTAAAGAAGTTGTGGGTTACTGAACAATCAAGCCTAAAATAAAGGATTCCCATATAACACCCTATTATTAACACCTTGCATTAGTGCAGAACATTTAATACAATTAATGGAAGTACATTTTTATAATTGTACTATTAACTATAGTCTAGGTATATGGTTTCCAAATATTTTCTCTTATTGAGTAGGTTGTCTTTTCACTTTCTTGATAAAGTCCTTTGATGTGCAAATGTTTTTAATTTTGATGAAGTCCCATTTATCTATTTTTTTCTTTTGCTCCTTGTGCTTTGGGTGTAAATTCTAAGAAACCATTGCCTAACACAAGGTCCTAAAGATGCTTCCTTATGTTTTCTTCTATGAGTTTGGTAGGTCTGGCTCTTCTATTTAGGTCTTTGATCTGTTTTGACTTGATTTTTGTATATGGTACAAAGTGGGGGTCCACCTTCACTCTTTTGCAAAAGGAGATGCAGTTTTCCCAGCACCATTTGTTGAAGACACGATTCTTTCCCAATTGAGTGGTCTTTGTCAAAAATAAGTTGTCCAGAAATATGAGGGTCGATTTCTGAGCTCTTTATTTGATTCCATTGGTCTATATATGTCTTTCCTTGTGTGAGTACCATGCTGTCTTGATTTATTTTTATTTTTTATTTTTTTTGGCTTAGCAATAAGTTTTAAGATTGGAAACTGTAAGTCCTCCAACTTTGTTCTTTTTCAAGATGGCTTTGTTTACTTAGACCCCATAAGAATTTTATTATCCATATAAATTTGATGATTGGCTTTTTGCTTTTCCATTTCTGCAAAGATGGTTGTTGGAATTTTTATTGGGATTGTGTTGAATCTGTAAATCACTTTGGGTAGAATTGACATCTTAGCTATATTTAGTCTTCCAATCCATGAACATAGATGCCCTTCCATTTATTTAGGTCTGCTTTGATTTCTTTTAGCAATGTTTTATCGTTTTCTGTATAAAAGTCCTTTATATCCTTGATTGGATTTATTCTTAGATATTTGATTCTTTTAGTTGCTATTGTAAATGGAATTTTCTTCTTGATTTCCTCATCAGATTGCTCATTACTAGTATATAGAAATACTACTGGTTTTGGGGGGTTGATCTTGTATCCTGACACTTTTCTGAATTCATTTATTTCTTGTGAATTTTCCAGGATTTTTTTTTTGTATTTAGAATCATGTCATCTGCAAATAGGGAAAGTTTTATTTCTTCTTTTCCAAGTTGGAGGCCTTTTATTTCTTTTTCTTGCCTAATTGCTCTGGCAAGAACTTCCAGTACAATGTAGAATAACAGTGGTGACAGTGGGCATCCTTGCCCTGTTCTTGATCTTAAGGAAAAAGCTTTCAGTATTTCCTTATTAAGTAGGATGTTAGCTGTGGGTTTTTCATATATGCCCTTTATCATGTGGAGGAAGTGTCCTTCTCTTCCCAATGTCCTAAGTGTTTTAATTAAGCAGTGTTGCTGGATTTTGTCAAATGTCTTTTCTGTGTCAATTGAGATGATATGTATGTGTTTTTTCCTTCATTCTGTAAATGTGGTATATTAAATTCATTGATTTTCTAATGTTCAGTCACCCTTTCAAACTTGGGATTAATCCAACCTGATCATGTTTTATAATTCTTTTAATGTGTTGTTGGATTCTTTTTGTTAGTATTTTGTTGAATGACATCTATATTCATAAAAGTTGTTCATCTGTAATTTTCTTTACTTGTGGTATCTTTACCTGGCTTTGGTATGAGGGTGATGTTGGCCTCATAAAATGAATTAATGAATGTTCCCTTCTCTTCAATTTTTTGGAAGAGTTTAAGCAGGATTGGTGTTAATTCTTCTAGGAATGTTTGGTAAAATTCCTTTGTGAAGTCATCTGGTTCTGGGCTTTTCTTTGTTGGGAGGCTTTTGATTACTGATTCAATCTCTTTACTAGTTATTGGTTTGTTGCAATCTTCTATTTCTTCTTGAGTCAGTGTAGGTAGTTTGTGTGTTTCTAGGAATTTTTCCATTTCATTTAGGTTAGATAATTTGTTGGAATACAGTTGTTCATCATATCCTCTTATAGTTCTTTTGATTTCAATGGGGTTGATAGTAATGTCACCCTTTTCATTTCTGATTTTAGTTATTTGTGTCCTCTCTCTTTTTTTTTTTCTACCTAAAGATTGGTCAATTTTGTTGATCTTTTCCAAGAACCTACTTTTGGTTTTGTTGATTCTCTCAATTGTTTTTTTTTAATTCTCTATTTCATTATTTTCCACTCTTTGTTATATCCTTCTTTCTGCTCACTTTGATTTTAGTTTCCTCTTCTTTTTCTAGTTCTTCTAGTTTTGAGGTTAGGTCTCTGATTTGGAATCTTCTTTTTTATTTTTTATTTTTTTTATTTTTATTTTTTTTTTAAAGATTTATTTATTTTTATTTATTTATCCCCCCCTTGCTGCTTGTGCTTGCTGTGTCCATTCACTGCGTGTCTTCTCCGTGTCTGCTCATCTCCCCCTCGCTGTGAGGTCTTGCCGCATCAGCCCAGGGCACCGCGCGAGCCGGCCTGCCCTCACAAGGAGGCGCCGGGAAGCGAACCCGGGGCCTCT
>JAQZBX010067735.1:0-15857 GCA_029593785.1 Cabassous unicinctus
TTTTTTAAAATATCAGTGAAGAAAATAAATCAATTCTCACTAGAGATTATTTCTAAAATGAGGTGTTGAAATGTAGTATGGGCAAAAGTTACTGATGAGCCTTTGGACCATATGATATACACAGGTTACTTTGGAGGATCTTGTATGTGCCTGATAATAGGAAAGCTAATTGTTGGCAAAATTGTAGGTCCAATTAAAATGACTCTGAACCTATGTGATAGGGAATATAAAGCAATAGAAATAAAGTAAAAAAAACACATCTAAAAGTAAATGCCATTACTAAAACCAAATTCTTAAAAACTAAATAAAAAGAAAATAGCTTTGAAATCCAGGGCCTCATATGAATATTAAAAATCAATGTAAATGCCAACTAAAATACAGTAAGAAACTAAAGTTTAATAATCATAAGAATAAAAAACTCATAAATAAGCTTAAATTCAAAATAAAATGCATTTGAAGACATTTAATTGAAAATACCTTTAAACGTAATTGATTCTGAAAATATATACACATTATAGGCAATATCTAGATTTTGACAAGATCTAGACAAGGTGGTAGTTGTTCCCTTCCAAAATAAGGGTCTAAATAAGGGGCAATAATCAAAAAGCAGATGGGGAAACAAAATATAGAAGGACAGGTACAATGGAGATAATGTGTGAAGACCCCTAGTTAAGAGTGGATAAAATTCAGAAGCAGGAAATATCATGGAATCAAGCTGCCATAATTTTAGCATCCATCTGCCTGATGGGATCTAAGTCCCCTCTAAATTAGAAACAGAGTGGACATCAGCATCCCCAAATCCTCAATATTTGGGAATGAACAATGGACTAAAGTTGACTTATTATTCTATTATAGACTTATTATTCTAGCCATGGAAGAACTTTTATCAATGATAGAAAGTCAGTGGCCACTGGAGGTCTGGAGGGTAGGGAGGGGGAAGAACAGGAATAACATGGGGACATTTTTGGGACATTGGAATTGTCCCACATGATATTGCAGTAATAGATACAGTCCATTATACATTTTGTCACAACCTATAAAATTTTGTGGGGAAGGGTATAAACTATAGTGTAAACTATAGTCCATGGTTAGTAGCAATGCTTCAATATGTGTTCATCAATTGTAACAAATGTACCACACTAATGAAAGATATTGTTAATGTGGGAAAATGTGTTGGAGTGGGGTATTTGGGACTCTCCTATAGGTTTTATGTAACATTTATGTAATCTAAAGCATCTTTAAAATTTTTAAAAAAGAATCAAGCTGCCATGGTTTTAGCATTGCACAGAAAAATAACAGGAGAGACAGGTTTGTGAGGTTGGGAAAGCTATCCTGAATCATACTAATATCTACAATTTCAAGAAAAAAATTCATATATAATGAACAGTAGAAAAAATATGCCTAGTCCCATACAAAAATAATATACGGGAAAAGTAATGAGTAACACCCCTGCAAATAAATGAAAGCTTTTTAATTTGATAGGTTTTATATACTGGAATGTACTTTTAAAAAAATAATGTAAATGAAACTATATATTAAAGGCTATCATAAATGAGATAAGAAACCTTAAAAAATGAGTGAGAACAGATCCTATATCAGGGCAGATAGTCCCAGAGTTTTGTGCCTTATCAGTGGGCCCTACTTTGGAATCCTTGCTCCTGAGAGTGACAGAGTTGGACCCAAATATGTCTTCCCTGCACATGGTCCATCTGTCCCTTCTATTCAAACCTATATGTGGTGCCGGAGTTTGTAGGTGTACTTCCAGAGACCAGAGTTTTTGGGCTGTACATGTGCCAGCTGGGCCCAGAATCTTGGTGGAGCTACAACTCCTACTCTACAGCTCAATGGACTCACCCTGGACAACTGGTGGTGAGATGATGATGGACAATGGCCATCCCAGGGAATGGAGAGAGTCTGCAGCTGCAGGCAGGATAATCCCATCCATCTTATCCATGGCATATAAGCCCCCTCTCACTTGACAGTGGAGTTGACATCACCATATCAGACTCCTCAGGATTGGGGGAAGATCTATGGACTAGAGTGGACTTACTGGTATTCTGTTATAGACATATTGTGATTCACGCAGTGGAAGTAATTACAACATTAATGTGGAACCAGTGGCCACCAGATGCTTTGGGGGCAGAGAGAGGGAAAAGCAGTTGTAATACAGGGGCTTTTTCAGGACTTGGGAATTATCCTGAGTGACATTGCAGTGACAGATATAGGCCTTTTTATATCATCATATAACATGCAGAACTGTGTGGGAGACAGTGTGATCTACATTGTGAACTATGGTCCATGCTTAGTGGCAAAGCCCCAAGATGTGTATATCTATTGCAGTTGATGTGCCACATTAATGAAGGATGTTTAAGTGGGAGGTTGTGGGAGGAGTGGGAGGTGGGGCACATGGGAATCCCTACAATTTTTATGCAAGATTTATGTAATCTATTTTTAAAGTATAAAAAAATATTATTAAAAAAATGAGAAGGGTGAAAAGGGGACATAGATCAGGAAAGAATATTTTTAAAAAGGAAAAGTTACTTCACAAATGGAATGTAAACTAAAAGAAACAATGACAAGACAAGGTTTTCAGGAAACAGACATTGTAAAAAATTGCAAAGAAGTGTCAACAGTTGAAACAGGCCTAGAACATCCAATATATGAGTCACTGGAGAGCCTGAAAGAGAAATCCAAAGCAGAGATGTGAAAAAAATATTAATAATTATAATTCAATTTTTTCTTGAAATACAAAAATGCTTTAACTCCATATTTAAAGTAAACTCTTAGCAATGACTCAGAATGACTAATGGCAAGGTATGTTCTAGTAAAATTACTGGGGTTTAAAGAAGAGAAAAATCCCTCATGCCTCCAAAATCAAGTGGTCTGTTGGAAAGAACATTCGAAACTCATCAGTGTTTTTGAGGATGTTGCTTTTTGGCAGAAGTAAATGGATTAATAAGATATTTGGGTGAAGAAACTGTGAGTCATGATTTTTGTACTCAGTAAAAGTGACCTGTGTGTAAACAGGCATTGAAATCCAAGTTATCATGTGGCCTTGTTTAATATTGTTCCCAGCTTCCCTTCCAGATGAGTGAACAGATGTCTGTAAACAAAATATCTAGAAAGACATTGCCATAAGGACTTAGGCTAAGTACTAAATTTACAAACATTTGTTCCACTAATAGGAAATGAGAGAGGGAGTGACCTTGGTGGTAGCCACAAGGAGACAGCCTTATAATCATTCATTAAGCTCTAACTTTGTTTATAGTGCTTTTCTATATATATGTTTCTTTCATTGAAAAATAATGAGAAAAACAACTACTGGTAGCATAATATTTATAAAATCCAACATTAAATATAAAACCTACTTTATAAACTAACTGTTAAGTTTATGCAACTAAAAAACTAAACTTGTCATTAAATTGATTAGGGAATGGTCTATTAGGGGATGAGCATGAGGCAGCTCCATTTCTTTAGGATTGTGACGTATTTCAACCTCCAAAGAAATTATATCATTGATGTGAAGGTAGTGGCCACTGGAGGTTCTGAGGGCAGGGAGAGGGAAAAACTGTTTAATATGGGAGAATTTCAGACTTGGGAACTGTTCTGAATGACATTGCAATGACAATTACAGACAATTAACTATCTTGCAATAACTTACAGAATTGGGTGGGAGAGAGTGTAAACTACAATGTAAACTTTAATCCATGCTTAGTGGCAATGCTCCAAAATGTGTCCATCAATTGCAATGAATGTACCTCACCACTAAAGGATGTTGTTAAAGTGGGAAAATGTGGGAGGTGTGGGGAGCGGGGCCTATGGGAATCCCCTATATTTTTTATGTGACATTTGTATAGTCTAAGTGTCTTCTTTATATTCTTAATCTCTTCCTTCACTTCTTTAAGTTGGTCCATGATATTTGTTTGGAAAGCTTTGATTAGTTGTTCAATGTTCTGCTTCACTTCCTGGCTTTTAGTTTGTTCATTGGATTGGTCCATGTTTTCCTGTTTCTCAGTGTGGTTTGTAATTTTTTGTTGCCCTCTAGACATCATTTTATCTTGATGGATTTATTCAGTTGATTAGCTTCTCTCTCTGCTCTAGAGTTTTATTTAGCTGGTGGTTCTGTGTGTGTGTAAAGTTTTCTCTTTGATACTTTTTCTTCTTATTTTATTTCCTTGATTATTTCTATGTTCCCTTGAAGGCAAAAGATTAGGGCCAGAGGAATCGAAAGATGTGAGAAAGGAAGAAGGATAATAGTAATTTTGATAAAAGTTAGAAGAGGGGCCAAATAAGACTTAATGAAATAAATATTTAACTCATGTAAGCAGTGTAGAGTAATAGGAAAGAAAGTGGAATACCTAAAATGGACTGGGAAACCAAATAGTGGAATATAGATATAATGATTTACAAGGCTAGAATTATGAGGATTGAGAGAAAGAGTTAAGAAAGGGCTAAAAGGAAAGAGTTAATATTAATAAAGAAAGAAAAAAACAAAATGGAATAGAAATTGACACCCTTGAGTTGTGGGCGTATGGAAAAAATGTGGTATTTAGTAGCCACAACAGAAAGCAGAAGGCAGAAAGATGAGGGAGGGATAAGAGATAGCTTGGAATACACAATCAATATATATAGAGAATGGGAAATTACTGAAGAAGTAGCACAGCAAAGAAGAGAGAAGCTAGGATCACCTAATTTAAAAAAATGAAAGAAAGAAGAAAGGGGGAAGGAAAGAGGAAACAAAAGCAAGAGACAACAAACAGAGAAAAAGCAAACAACCACACTGGTAAGCAATCAAACAAAGCTAAGGGGGATCAATATTCCCTGGGGTCCCATGGATCCTCTCAGCCTGCTTGTGTTTATCAAACAATTTCCCCACAGGGTTTTAATATGCAGGTCCTGAAGCAGCTTTTGGCTATTAAACTAAATATAAAAGAATTTATTTTTCATTTATTAAAGCAACTGTTTATTTATTTATTTATTTATTTATTTATTTATTTATTTATTGGTGTAATACAGGACCAAAAATAAGTCTTTCTCTAGACCACCCCCCTCACGGAGGGGACCCTAACTGGGCTCGTGGAATCTAATCAAGCACTTCCCAATTTCTGCATTCCCCAGGGATGCAAAAGTCGGATGTTTGTCAGTGTAGAATCCTAAAAATGGCAGACTCCACCCTTCTGGATTAGAGCCCCTGCGTCACCGGGCTGCAGGGAAATGAGGCTTACTCTGCAGGCTTGCCTCTCCCCTCAGCCTGGCACTGCTTCAAGCTTGGTGTTCTGCTACCCAAAGTTATGAGGGGGTCCAGGCAGCCAGATCGACAGCTAAAATATCCCCTCTCTGCTTTCTGTCAGAACTCTCCCTCTCTTGGAGATTGCCCCTCTCCCCAGCTCCACGGGGCCTGGGGCTTATCCCTGGGCAGCTAGTCAAATCAACTCCCTCAGCAGATTAACCCCTCCCCTCCTCTGGGTGCCGATTCACTGCAGCTCTTTTGTTCATCAAAGTTGTAGGGGGCTTCAGGGAGCCAAATCCCCAGAAAATAAAGCTCTCTTACCAGAGCTCCTCCCTCAGAAAACACCCCCTCCCACTGGGTCGGGTCACCCAGTTACCGGACGGGAGTCACGCTTCCAATCCCTTTTTTTTTTCCCCTGTAAGGGGGGGGTCAGCCGACTGTGTTAACCACCACAGGCAGGCTTAAAACTCATGAATCTCTATGGTTCAGTCAATGCCATCAATCTGTCCAGATAGATGTCCCAAGCTTCTCACTCCACATGCCCACAGCACAGACCCCTGTGCAGGACCCTGTCCAATATCCGCCGTGTTCTGAGAGCTGTCCACAGTTGCCTGCCTAAGTCGATGCCATCTTGCCCTCCCGGTCTGTATAGTCTAAGTATCTTTAAAAAAGAAAAAAAAAGTGAAAAATGAAAAAAATAAAACCAGACCTCCAAACATCCAACAATCCCCAGTTCCTTTGAGGTTCAGGCTGAAGCCTCAGGTTTGCCATCTTTGCAGTGGTCAATGGTAGGATCTGCAACACAAGCATAAGTTCTGTAATCAGTGGAAATGCATAGAGATAGTTGGTAGATGAAGCTCTCTGGCATGGGTTACAGTACCTAGAAGATACCTCAGACCCGGGAGAGGCAACTTTGGGCCCCTGCCATCCCCAGAAGTCAGACCCACAAGGCATTGAGTCCCATTTGCTGCTCTCTGCTGAGGGTGTTGTCTTTTGGTGTTGTCTATGCATATTGCTTGGCTGGGCAGCCTTCCTGTAAATTTTCCCTGAAGAGTGAGTGACACTGATGTAGAGGAGAGGGGAGGGGTCTAGGATTCTGGGATGAGAGGCAAAATACCACAAACTTGGGGTGTGTGATAAGCAGGAGTTGAAATAATGACTCTGCCTTTTCCACCCCTACCATCAACACTGCCCAATCAAAACATCTGCATATTAAAAATGGACAGCTTCCTGGTTCTCTTCCTTTTTTCTCTGTAATAATCATTTTTCTTCCAAAAGCCACTACCAAGCTTTGCTTGAACCTTTAAATAAAGAAAAAAATTAATCTTGATAATAAAAAACAAATTTTCTTACTTCAGTATATTTCAACATAAAAACATTACAAAAGATACTCCTTTTAAAAATATAAAACCAGTTATATTTATTTTATTAATTTTAAAAATTTAAAGGAACCTAATCCTACTCTTTTCACTCATCCCACCCAAGTGATCAGTGCCTTACAGTTTCCTTCAGGCTTTGTTTTTATTTGGAATTTACATACATAGTAGAATTCTATAGAACCTCAGTTTTGGGGAAGTTGCCATGAGGTGACCTGACCCTGAACAGGGCTCAACAGGGACAGAGGGCACCCAGGGCTTGGGCCACTACTAGTCAGGCCTCTTGAGGACACACTGAGATAGGCAGCTGGGCCAGGAGAGCTACACTGCTTGCATGGGAAGGTGTCCTAGAGTGTCTCTGTCTTTATTATGGATTGAATCACGGCCTCCACAATGCCATGTCAAGTCCTAAGCTCCTGTGTTTTGGATGTGAACTCATTTATAAATGTGATTTTCAAAGATCCTATTTGTGAAGGTCAGTCTAACCTGAATCAGGGTGGACCTTAAACTAATATGACTGGAGTCCTTATAAGCAAAGGAAATTGGGTCACATTGAGAGGTAGAGACAGAAGAAGAGAGAAGGCCAGGTGACAGAGGCAGGGTTTGAACTATGGATTGCTGGCAAACTGCCATGAGAATGCTTCTGACTTCAGAGAAAGTGATCCTGCTGACATGTTGATTTTGGACATCTACCCTCCCACACTGTAAGACAATAAATTCCTGTTAAGACAGTGAGTCATTGGTATTTGTGAGAGCAGCCCAGCAAGCTAAGATTCTTAACTTAACCTTTCCCAGGAGACCTTAATCTGAGGCAGTTAAGGCCATCCCACATTCTTCACCTCTCTCATTACTTAACAGATGGAACTCCCTGTTGACCTTTACGTGATTGGGAGGGCAAGGTTCAGTCCTGAAGGACTGAGATGTTGAACAGTTCCAAGCATGTACTTTACCAGATTGCATTGTGAATGGACAGGCAGCCTTACAAGCACTAAAGCCCCCACTTTCAAATTAAGACAACATTGGAAGACATGGCTGAGCAACCATAGGAGCTTATATGGAATGGGTTTCTGGTCCCCCAGGAGAGGGTCTCAGGGCATCCTTCACTTGCCAGCACTTATTTGGACCATCCAGTTCTTGTTTCTGCCTCCATGTTCACACTCGCTAGTGGCCATCCCAGTGAGCTCTTCAGTAATGTTGATTTTCCTGAATTGCCAAAAAGGAAGGAAGCACAGAGAGTCTGTGAGCATGTTTCCCTTACCCACTCCACACTGATAATTTCCTCTTCTTCTTCTTCCTCTATTTTCATATCTTGGATGCCTTCTGTGAATTCTGGAAAGGAGAACTTATGAAAAAAGATTCCTCCTCCTCAAATATTTTTGAGAGCTGCAGGGAAGAAAGCACACTTGAATGTCCATAGAAACCATGTGTGGCCACACACCTGTAAGTGGAGAGCACAGCCTAGAACCAACCTCACAGTTGCCTCCTCCCCAAGGTGTGGCCCAAGACACCTGATTCCCCACTCGGCTCCCTACCTGGGCCATTCAGTATTATAGTAGTTGATTCATGGTGTGTAGTAGGTTTGGAATTCAGGACAATGCTAGAAAAGTAGGGGATGAGGGTGGAGAAATTCTTTTATAATCATTGCTGTTCCCAAGACCTCAACTTCCTGGGTGAGATCAATTCCTTCAAGATGCCAATCATATAAAGAGGGAAAGATGGAGAAGGGAAGAGGTACAGTAGACACTTATAAATAAGAAGCATATTTTTAAAAGGGACAGAAAGAGGAAATACATGCATATTGTTGTTTTCTGTATTATTCTTTCCCATATTGAAGAACGCTTCTGAATCGACAAGCACAGGAACTGCGTTGGTGGTCTTGTGAAAGGAAAGGGGAAGGTTAGAATTGAGCGGAGAACTCAAAACACCTGTTATTCATGTCAGGGTGTGACCTGATCCCAGGACACAATTCTGTCCTCATGTCTACACTCCTCTCCCAGGGCCTTGATTGCTTCACCTCTGCCATGAGGGAGTGGGTCTGTGATATCTAGAGTCTGTTTTCCAGCCCTCAAATACCATAACTGTGTCCAGGGAGAATCACCCATGCCCTCATACCTTTCTGTACATTATGTCAACTTTCTTTGCTCTTCCCTCCCTCAATACCACCTTACCTCTTTTTCTCTCCTAATTACTGCCTCTTTCCATCCTCTACCTATCACATTGTTCTCCAATAAGAGAACATTAGAGGAACAATCAAGAGTTCTCTCCAATTAATTGATTGCTCAGTGAAGCCAGCCTACTGAGGAGACAGGTCTCAGAGTCTCAAGTTAAATCAGGTCCTGTGGAGGAGGGTTACCACCAAGCTCACAAATCCAAAGACTGTCCTGTGCCTGGTATGCCCTTAGGAACATGGGAGACATTTCCTCCTCATAACAACCCTTAGGTTTCCTAGCCCATTAGGATGAGCTTGAGATTGGAGAGAAAGGAACTTGTCCACATTCTCTTGGTCTGCAAGGCAGACAGTGTTGTAGAGGAGGTGTGACCACTTAAGTCAGTGGAATCTTCCAGAGCTTCATTAAGATTTGGGAAGATTGGAAAGGAGGAGCTTCTACACAGGACTGAGGAAAGATCACAAAGAGGAGCATGACTGCAGTGTAGGCACAGGGCAGAGCTGTTTGGAACAGTTGGTTCTGAGAGGAGCAGTGTCACTCTGGCCCTGTAGCCCTGAGGCTCTGTCCTGGGTCTCCTCCTCCTCAGGAGGACAGGTCAGTGGGACTGTGTAGCCAGTCTGTGAAGCAATCTAGCAGCCCTTCACACATCCTCCAGAAATCCTACCAGGACTTGGATGGTGTTGAGGCAACTAGACACAAACTTCTGCAAATGGAATAAATTCTGGGCAAACACAGTTACCCCTGTCCCTGCCTTCACAATCACACCACAGAGATTCACACATAGACACCTCCCACCCCCATATGCACAGGTCCTCACCACCTAAAGGGAACACAGCTATTTACAAGGACTGTAAAACATGGCCATTTTTCTTTACCTAGAACATAATCACCTCTCCATTCCTCACTCCCACCTGGAAGCTGGAGCCACTGCCTCTCTAGCCTAAGGCAAGCATAAAAGACCTGGTTTTTTATTCATCTAGATTTTTTCATCAAGAGAATGATACCAAAATACCTACCTTTTCCCCTTGCTCCTGAGGTCACCTACAATTAGAGAAAAGAAAACACTCTGAAAATTGGATTATACTGTGTAGTGTTTGCACAGGTGTAGTTTTTGCTTTCTTGGTGCCTTTAGAAAAGCAGAAGGGAAACAATGCATGGGTCAAAAATCCCTTAACTAATTGCAGCAGACAAGTGGGGGAAGCCACATGCTTTTCCTGAATGATGCATCTGTTTTGTTTGGGAATTAAAAGTCCTTCATCCTAAGAGGAAAACCTGTTGCTAAGGAAATGACCCCATACTCCCTGCTGCCCCCTTCAGTCAGGGATCAGTAAGTAATAGGCTCCCAATCAACATTCCCCTGACCAAGGAAATCATACAATCATCTGTAATCACACAGTGAGATTTTTATATCTGAACACAATTAGAAAAAAAACAAAGTGAGCATTACATCTCAAAGTAAGGTCATCTTACCTTGGAATTAGATGGGGCCACCTCATCTGCCCTGTCACTAGGAGGTTCCTCCAGCCAGCCCTGAGGAGGAGCTTGGAGGACATAGAGTAACTGTCAGTTCATTGGAGTGCTGCTTATGGATTATGTGGGGAGTTGCATAGGACTTGGGAAGGGGCAAGAAAATATGGAGGCAGAAGGATAATAAGCCTGGAATGATAAGTTGGTGAGCCATCATCATCCTTTTCAGAAGAAGGATGGTAAATGAGAAGAACAGGAAACAAATGAGAAATAAGGTTCTTTGGCTGTGTAGCTAAAGGCATCCTAATGAAAAATGAAATATTCAGTCTACAAATGGTACTAAAATACAAGCTGTGTTTTACTGGCAGAATCCCATCACTCCTGCCTGTTTTGATGCTAGGCTGATATTGAGTATCTTGCTGAACTTTGCAATATCATTTCAAACTCCCCAAAGTGCTACTGTGATGTATTTTTTCTCTTTAAATTATAAGCAACCTTTTATTGGTGGACTGGAATTAATTCTAGGCAAAATATTTTATTGTACTGAGTCACTAATCTTTTTTCATGTGGATAATTATAGAGGTTTTGATTACACTGACACCTTTCCATATTACAAATAGTCATTGTTGACCTTGTAATATTTTTCCTTTCAGTGTCCTTTTTTATTCCTAGGTAAGTGTACTCACTGAGTTATGTGACTCCAGGGTCACACTAACCAACCCGCAGTGGGCCAGTTCATTAGGAAGGAGGCTCCAAACTCCACAAGAGAATTGCAAGAAGTTATGAATACTAGCCTAATGACTAATTGGGACTTTGAGTTCTTATTGGTTACTCCCCCTCAAGTGTGTAGCTCACAGATTTGATCATTTGTAGGTCTTGAGGTGATGAATGTATCAAATAGATCAAAATATCTCCCTGATTCTTGTCTGCATGAGCCATGTGCTGAACAGTGACCGGGTCTTGGCAGAGGTTGACCAGCTTGTTCTCCTGCTGGTTCACAACTCAGACTGCTTGCCAGAAACATGGGGATTTCTTCATGCTTTTCACATTAATATGTATGTCTAAATATCTGGTTCTTCTCATACTAATAACTATGTGTAAATATCTGGTAAAAATGCACCTAATGCTAACTTGGGTAATGAGACCCCTGAGGCTACCTAATATAGAGGAGCAGTGTTTAGGAGCCCTGTGAGCTGAGTATTTCTAGGCACACACATGGATGAAGGGCATCCCTTGCATGGTCACTGATGACTCATGGCTATGAGATAAGTGAACCTGAGAAGTTCAGCATGTCAGCACAGGAGCCACATGCTTGGGTTCACATTTTGGCTCTTCTCCTTAGGGACTTGCAATCTTGGGTCACTAATCTGTGAACCTCAGAATTTCCAGTTAAAGAATGGGGAGAGTAAGCATAATCCCAGGAATGATTGTGATGAGGATTTTATGAGTTATTGTATGCAATGTTTGCAGTGGTCATGGGATTATTTTTGAGAAAGTTTGAAATGGCAGTTGTCCAGTTTTAGGTTGGACACATCTCTTGGGGAAACACACACACTAACTCTGCTCTCCCTCCACTACATTCACAGTCAAACAACATAGTCTCACACATACACATGCCCCTAACCCCCATACACACAAATCCATGGTCCCTAAAGTGAACATAGCTCCTTTCAGGACTGTAGCAGGAGCCCATAGTCCTTCCCCTGGAAAATCATTTTCTTTATTCACACCCCCAGTCATTCCCACCAAGGGCTGGAACCATGGTGGCTTTCTAGACAAACTTAAGAATGCACTGGTTTTCCTATCCAGATTTTTCTATAAGTCAGTAATTCTAGATAATGTACCATTTTCACTTGTTCCTCGTGCCACCTGCAGTTACAGAAAACTCTATGAGGATCATATCATGCTGTACCCTGTTTGAACAGGACCTTGCTTGCTTGCCAACATTAGAAAAGTAGATGCGGAATTGGTCAAGTCAAAGGCCCCATAAGCAAGCATTGCAGGTCCATCGGGAATTCACAAGCTTTTCCTAGACATGCATCTCTCAAGTCTATTTTGGTTGGTGATTATAAAATTCTTAATCCAAGGATAAAAAACTAAAGCTGAGTGACAGGCCCCCTACTATATAGTTTATAACTTGCTGCCATTCATGGATACCTGTTCAATCATTGATCATTTGGAAGACTCACACTCAGCAATCTCTGCCACAAGAAAATTGTATATATCACCTGTAGCCATTGGGGAATTTGATGTAATTATGAATTCCAAAAATATAATTGGATCATGCTTGTAAACTGATCTGTTAATCTGGGCATGATTAAGTTATGATTAGTGTGTTGACTGGGCCACTTCAGTAGGGCATTGAGCCCACCCTTTGGTGGGTGGGGAATTGAATATAAAAGGCAAGGCAAAGAACAGAGTTGAGGCAGTTTTTGAGAAGCAGTTTTGATGTTGGAAAGAAGGCCCCAGGAGAAGAGAAGCAAGCCATTCGCCTGATCATTTACAGCTGACCTTGTGGAGGAAACAGGAGCTAAGCCTGTAGAGAAATGCATCCCTGGGAAAAGAGGAACCCAAGAAGCTTGAACGCTGGCAAATGTTGGCAGCTGTCTTGCTCTAACATGTGGCAGTGGACTGTGGTGAGAGAAGAAACTTAATGCTTTATGGCCTGGTATCTCTGGACTTCTACCCCAAATAAATATCCTTTTATAAAGACCAACCCATTTTTGGTATTTTACATTAGCATCCCCTTTCGATGACTAATACATCACCTATAATGTGATTATACATCCTTACATGAAATTAATTGAAAAAGGAAGAAACCGAAAAACAAAACAAAACAAAAATCCTTGCCACCTTACACAAAGAATAGCAACCTCACCTTGGCTTTAGTTTGGGCCTTTTCACTCTTTTGGTCCCTTGGAAGTACCACCATGAGCTAGCTCCTCCTGGGAAGCTAGGAGGGCACAGAATAACTCAAGACATTTGTGTGTTACTCATGAATTACTGGGAGTATTCTGGCTGTGACAAGATGCGAGAGTGTTTAGAGTTTGTGGTTTAACAAGTACAGTGTGAGGTGCCTCATGGCCATCCTCCATGATGAAAGAAGTATGGCAAACAGAGAAGCAGGAATGAAACAAGAATCAAAATTGTAGATTTGTAGCTAATGGCAACCTAAAGCAACCAGCCATAGTCAGTCTGCAAATGGTACTAAAATACACACTATGATCAGTGGTAGAGTCCCATTACACTTCCTGCTTATTCTGTTTCTCACCTAAATGCCAGTGTGTTTTTGACATTTTCCAAAACAGTTCAGCCTCCATGGATCCATATGTAATGACAGCATTTACCATATGTTCTACAGGAATTTCAAGGTGATTAGAAGTAACCTGGTTAGTGGATTGCATTCAGTTTTAATACATTTTATTGCACTTTTTCACTAATACTTTGTTATACAGATAATCAATTATAGAAAATTTGAAAATATTGAAATCTAACCATTTAAATCCATCATTTATTAATCCAATCATTTTCATTCCACTCTTCCTTTTCTATACCATATGTGTGTATTCATTGAATTATTGGCTCTCCATCATTGGCCATCAATGGTCGGACCATCATTATGAAGGGATGCATAGTTTGGATGTTGATGCCATCTAATGTAGCTAAGTGGTATCTGAGTTCTTATTTTTCAAAAAGTTTCTTGAATTAATCTCTTCTCTTTGTTTATCCTAGTTTACATTGCATAATTCTTTCAATTCTTTGAAAATTTCTTCCACATCAAATTGAGAGGTAAATGCTATAATTTCTAGGGCATAATCTAGTTTAAAAAGTTGATAGCAATCTAGGAAAATTAACTTTGTAAAGATGAAGGAAATGTATTGCTATTTAAACTGAGAAATCCCCTCCAAGGTAGGGAAAGCTGTTCTGATGGTCCAGAGAGTCCAAGAATGTCAGAGTTGTATGATGACATGGTCCACCCAGTATTTCACTACTGGTGCTAGTGTCCACTATATTCATATCCAGGTTTCCTCCAGCTTGTACAATGGAGTCTGAGCAGGGCTGCCTCCCTCCAAGCCTGAGTTAGGTCCTCCCATTGAGCATATGAGTTGAAAGTATATTTGTCACCATGACCCCATTGTATTAGTTTACCCACCAGTCTTTTCCTGGCAAGTCAATTTCTTCACATCATTTGTGTCCTTTTTTGAAATGATGTCTATTTGCATCTGGGTTTGCTTTTGATAATGAGTCCATCTTCTGAAAACATTCTACAAGCTACTGGAGGACTGATGACCTGACATGAAATCTCCAACTATGTCATCTGAAGTCCAGCAGTCTGGTTGCTGTTGAGGGATAGGACTGGGGAAGTTGAGAACAGGTCCCAGTAACCTCCATCTTGTTACACAGAAGCAGCTGAACCAATAGAACAATAGAAGTCAAAATTAGACTTCCTACAAAGGTGCGCTGGTAACCTGCCTTCAAGTTTCTGACTATTTCATGTAACTGAGATCACACAAATGTGTTATTTTTATCTATTCTATTCCACTCAACATGATCTCTTCAAGTTTCATTCATGTTCTAGCATGTATGAGAACTTCATTATGTTTTATAGCTGAATAATACTCCACTGTATGTGTATATCACATTGTGGTTACCCATTCCTCTCTTGATGGCCTTATGGATTGTTCCACCTTTTGGCAATTGTGATTTGGCACATCACTGTGCAAATATCTGTTTAGTCCCTTTTTTCAATATTATTAGGTAATTACCTAGAAAGGGGTTTGCCAGGTCATATCAGCAAAATCCTTTTTTATTGTACAAAGATCCAGTGTAAGACGCCACAATAGACTTTGTTATCTTATCTCCTAATCACTTCTGGCTGGTAATAGTTTGTATATTATGTTGTTTTTCAGTGAACTATTCTATAAATGGCAAATAAAAGAGATTGAAAATTCTGTTCATATTATCAGTTTGCCATTATTAGCTTTCTAGTTAATGAACAGTTTTAGAGAATGAATTATTGATATTTCCATCTATAAGTGCATTTGTCTATTTTAATTAGATGGATTAGAATGTGGAGAATCAATCCCTTTAAGACTATGCAATATCAATCTTGAGTACTAATAATCTTCATTTGGGGAACTCTACTTTGTCTGCAAGTAATATTGAAACTTTCTTTTTTCTCTAAAGATATATTTTATTTATTTATTTGTCCTGCCCCACCTCATTGTTTGCATTCACTGTCTGCCCTCTGTGTCTGCTCATCTTTTTTTTTTCTTTTAGGAGGCACCGGTACTTCTCAGTGGGAAGGAGGAGCTCAATCACTTGAGCCACCTCCAATCCCTGCTTGTTGTATCATCTTGTTGTGTCAACTTGTTGAGTCAGCTTGCTGTTTTGCTCATCTTTAGGAAGCACAGGGAACTGAACCCGGGACCTCCCATGAGGTAGGCAGGCACCCAACTCCTTGAGCCATATCCACTTCCCTAAACTTTCTTTTGGTCCATGTTTTCAAGGTACATATTTATCTAAATCCTAGTTTTTACCATGTGATGCATTTAAATTTAAAGTGACTTTCTTTAAACAGCATATTGTTGGAATAAATGTCTGATGCAACAAAGA
>JAQZBX010067736.1:0-15873 GCA_029593785.1 Cabassous unicinctus
TCCTGATCATCACACCACTCTTTCCACAGGCATTAGAGCAAGCAACCAAAAAGGAGGTGGGGGAGTGAGAGAGTGACAGAATGAGAAGGAACATGGAGAACAATGTCCAGAAGGACATTGCAGATCATGTACAAGGTCATTAGAGCCTTCATTGCTCAACCAGAATAATGGATTCCTGCTGTTTTAGTCTACCCAGGACAGGGCTACCACGGCCCTTATGTTAGGTCATAACAATTCTCAAGGAATTGCAAATAACTGCAAGGAGTCAGAGGCAGACTCAGAAAAGAGATGAATTAAACTAGTATCCTATCCTAATGAGATTACTAGGAAAACCCCCTTGTTTGCAAAAGGTCCTCCTCAGATCTCAGTCAGCCAAGTTTCAAAGAAGAAATGACCACAAAAATGAGAAACTACACCACAATGATGAGACAGTCTAACCAATCCCTTGTGATGCCAGATGTATCCTTGCTTACCCAGGGATGCAAATCCTGTTCAAGGAGTGCCAAATTAGCCTGCAGGCCCAAAGTTCCAAAATGGGTCCCAGCAGAGGCGGCTGAAACTGGAAGGAGCAAGCTCCACATGGTATATGTGGGTCCAGGAAAATGTGACAACCTGTTGGTGCTTGTCTGGCATTGCAATTTTACTTGCCCCTCCTCCAACATGGGGAACTCATGAGGGTGTGGCTTGTACAAATCCACTGCCCATTTTTGGGGGGCTGAGGTACAGGGAGATACGTAGGAGGAAATCTTTGTAATAGAATTCTCCTAAACTGACTACCAGGCTGAATGGAACACAGAGGAATGAAATAAAAAAGGATCTCTTTCTAGTAACAGGGTCATGAAGCTCTAATTCTGTTTAGATCTACTGGTCCAAATATAGATGTATTATGAATAAACCAGGAGTTAAATTGATGATTAAGGTGGAAACATAGTAAACACATGAGAAGCCATGAAAAACAGGCAACATCCCCACCAGTGATACATGTTGTTAATGGGAGACAATGGAAAATATGTGCCTAATATATGCTCTGGACCATGATTAGTGGTCATAGTCTAATGATATTATCTCATAATCTGTAACAAAGCTTCCATCATGGTGTGTTGTGTTGATGAAAGACTGTTGTACGTGGAGTCTTTCAGTATGCATGATTTTTTCCCTATGTTCACCTTCTATCATAAAAGTATACTTTTAAAAATAATAATAGTGTGGTTGGAGAAAATTACATTAAATGTATGATATGAACTCTACTCAGAAAAAAGCTTTGCCAATATTTTTTCGTGCACTTATTTGGTGCCTTTCACATAAAAAAAATTTTTTTAAATACCTGGTAAAACGCAAACTTTGAAAATGACCCTTAAATATCTAATATCATTTGAATATAATTTTTTTCCTAAAAATGAGTGCATTACTCAAAAGATAAGTACACACTACATATAAAAATGTATGGTATTTATTTAGCTCCTTTGAAAAGTACAGTCTTGAAACATGAGAGTCCTTCATGATTTCATTTACTGGTAAAGGCAGATGATACAAAAATTTCTGTACAATTTTTTAAAATGAATGAAATAATGGAAACTACAATTCCTAGGAGAATAATGATAAGCTAGATCCAAATGTTATTCTCTAATTTTTAATCTTTGATTAAGCCCATTTTTGATTGAGTAATTTAGAGGAGATATTTGTGAATTATTTTATGAATGTCTTCTTTAATGATAGCAAGCTCTACTTTTTCTTTCACTGAAAGTATCTCTGATTAGTCTCATAATTCTCTGAGATTTTCTCATGTATGGAGGGATTCTGATGTGGTTACCCATATGTAAGTAAATGCTGTTAAGTCACATTCTACTTCTTTGAAAGCATTTGAAATAAAATGAAAGTTATTGTTACAATGAAAAGCAAGGTTGACAAGTATCAGACAAGGTCCCTCACAACAACATGATACCTAGTCCCCAACCTTAAATTCTGTTCCAGTGGCATGCAGGTGCCTTGTGCAGTACAAAGAAGGAAAGAACATGTCTAGGCTCAACAAGGACACAAGTCCTATCTCGACTATTCCCCAGATGTCAGGCAGAGTGGCTCATAATGTTCAAGGGAGGCACAGTCCCATCTGTAGGGTACAGCCTTCCATCTTGATGCACCCATGAGAACAGCCTCCAAAATTGAAGAGCAAAACATGGAAGACCTGAATAGAGTAATAGTGAAATCCAAAACTTTTGTGCATGTCTGTCAACACCCTCTGTAAGTATATTTTTTATTGAAGTGTACAATTCATACTTCAGCATACAGCTATATTATGTGCATAATAAAAGTTGGAAACTTACAAAATAAACATGCATAACATCATACAGATATCACAAACATCTGCCTCCATGAACTCCTTGCTTTTTGGTATTTCATTTGTTACAAACTAGGCCAGAGCATTGTGAAAATATGATTAATAACTCTAGTCCATATTCTTACATTGGGTGTATTTCTTCCAACCCTTCTTATTTTATTCTACAAATCAATTTTATAGAGACTTAATAATAAAGAATTCATTTGATGTAAAGCCCCTCCCTGCTCTACATAGCTGCTATTTCTGGCTATTCTTGCACTACTCTTATTAGTTTTTTAAAGCAGTTTTAATGAGATACATTCCCATATCATGTGGTGTAGCCAAAATGCAAAAGGAATGTGTTTTAAAAGCTGTTAATAAGACCTTTAATGTAAAATTGCAAAACAAAAGAGAAAAGAGTTTGCATGAAATTATAAATTTTAAAAGAGAGTGTAAGGCCAGGTTAGTTTTAATATAATCCATTATAAGAAATACACCACAGAGGAAGAAACATTTAAATGTTAGTAATAATTCAGACATAATTGAAATCAATGATAACATAATTCTTATTTGTATATACAGCCCTAACTATTGTACCCAATAATCTTCAAAAATGACATAAATTACTGATTTAGTGATTCTATTTTCATTTATTCCATATTTAGGTCTGGATTATCAAATTCCTATTTGGGAATTCTTCATATCTTGTTGGAATTAATTACTGCAGATCACAGTAGGCCAACTCATACTTTTATGGGGCCACAAAACTCAAAATCTTTTTCAACATTCCTCCTGTGATTTTGATATTTTTTCAAGCACATTTTTGATACCTTTCAAATAGAAAAACCATTTTTAAAATACCTGGCCTAATGCAAACTTTCAAAATGATCCTTGAATATCTAACATCATTTTAATATAAAAATTTTCCATAGAATTCCTCAAAGATAAATACACAGTACTTGAAAATGTAAGGTACTTAGTTAGCTACTTTGAAAAGTAGTCTTTAAATGAGAGGCCTCAATGATTTCATTTACTGGTGAAGGCATTTGGTACAAAAATTTCTGTACAATTTTTAAAAAATAATTAAATAATGGTAACTGCACTAACTCACAGAATAATGATAAACTAGTTCCAAATGTTTTTCTCTGATTTTTATCCTTGAATAAGCCCACTTTTGACTCAGTAATTTAGAGGAGATCTTTGTGAATTAATTGATGAATCTGTCCTCTATGGTTAAGAAGCTCTAGTGCTTGTTTCATAGAAAGATATCCTGATGAGTCTCATAATTCTTAGAGTTTTTCTTATGTATATAGGGATTCTGATGTGGCTACCCATATGTTAATAAGTGCTGTTATGTCACATTCTACTTCTTTGAAAGTAGATGAGACATTTTATCAGATTCCTCCTACAAACCCTCCAAAAAATGTCTCTCTTTTTACTGTGTTGTTTTAGGATACCTCTTGCCTGTGGTGTCCAAAAAATTCCAATCTTTTGGATACCATAAGCTCAAAAAAGAGGGGTGGCGCATGACCTGCAGTGCCACCTGAGACATAATCAGTGAACAGAAAGTCACAGAGTTTAATGAGAATTTTTAATTAAATGTTTTGGTCATTTTTGTCTCAGGTTCCCAACCAATGATGTGGCATCATGAGAAATGAAAAGAGAATTAAAATGAAAATGTAAGGGAGAAATTCATCGATCTGTTGTCTTCTGGCAGAATGTGTCCATGGTGCCAACATGGGTGATCCAGGCAGCTTTCTTTGGATTGGAGATACTTTGCTTAGCAGCTCTGACTCATGAGGCAGCTGCAAGATGGTTTCAGCCATATTAGCAAGCAGGTAGTCATCACTGTGTGATATGGCTTTCTATTTATTTTGAGGAGCTCCAAGTACAATGTGAAATGAAATAATTTATTGTTTATTCTTTTCAAGAGTAAATGCAAAGCTACGTGTCTTCCTAACACTGGCACAGCATCCACAAATACAGAATTCAGCCAAGAGGTTCAGATGTAGTAGGAAAAGAGGACACAGCAGTCCATGGGTCTGAAACAGTACAGGATCCTTGTGTACAATACATGACAGTATCCACCAGGAAGCACTTGAGATCATCTGTGGAGGTTCCATGCTTGAATGTGTCCCAGTAGATTCCACAGTCCTTTACTGAAGGGTGAGGAAAACCCTATTTTTCAAGTCTGTCAGGAAAATATCCCATCTTGTTTCTAAGCCCAATCAAGCTCTTGAAAAATCATCAGAGAATGATTTTTCCCCATGACTGGCACATTTTCAAGAAAGCAAGTATCCCAGGTGTAGAAACAGAATGTCTCTTGTGAACACTGAATTTTGGCTTCCAGAGTTGCCCTGTGACTTGATCCTTATGCCGCTGGCTAGAAATGTGCTGATTGCATTGAATTTCTGAATTCAAGTGGGCAAGGCAGATTTCACCATGAGATGTCTGGTTCTAGAGTACTGGCCCCTGATGGCCTTTCTGCATCTTTAATCTTGATCTGGGTCTACAATATGACTTCACTGAACCAACCCCTCACATAACTGATCTTCAGTCATGGTCTTGTGTTTGGATCCTGTGTTGTGTGCCTTAAACCCTGAGGGTAATTTCAGAGCCAGTTTGCAAACTGAAAGAAGAAGAGATCTGGGTGTGGGAGAGTAGGGGTGGGGAGGTTTTTTTTTCCAATTCACAAACAGCACCAGAAGCACCACTTGGGCTCTTGGAGGGGGAAGTGACTTCTCCCAGTGGTGGCACAGGTGTTGTGCCATATTTGAAGAGAAGCAAGTTACTTCCTCACCTTGATGGCTGAATATTGGTGCTGATGGTTTGAAATTCCGTTGAAAGTTTCTCTTGATTCAAGGCCCAGGTATGAGATTTTCTAAACTGAATGACCGTGCCCCTGGCCCCTCCCACACCCACTGATTGCCCATGGTCTTGAGGTGTTTGGGAGCTCACCTCTGGACAGTGGTTGGTTTAACTTTTGCAAGCAGCCCATCATTTTTCTTAGTATCAGATAACAAAATATTTATTTTCTTTGTGTAAGCAAAATTATAGTAGACAAGCATATTTAGAATTTCAGTTGGAAAACAGAGCAATATAAATATATAAATTATGGCAGTTTTAAAAGAAAAGTGTAACAGCCAAATGATGTCCAAGTTAGTTTTAGAACCAAATTGATTTTTACCACTGCCATTCCATTCTCTTTTTCTAAATATCAGCACAATTCTATAAACTAAATGTCTAACACCAAAGAGATATAAGTTCAATGACCATACTATATGGTCCTTAGATTTAAAGCAGCAAGGTCAATTCCCACCCAAAAACCCACAAAGGAAACATAGGCATGGCCTTTAACAGAAGTCATTAGTGAACACTTTTTCAACTCACTCCTCTTGGAGATAGTGGGATGGAAATAGACATTCTAGGTATGAAGGAATCAAGAAAACACATTCACTATAATTTCTTTGGCTTCATGTGCCATTGAGGGAAGTTCAACTAACACCTTTTGGGAGGAGGTGTGGTGAAGATGAGGCAGAATACAGTATGCATTTCCATGATTGATTTTGTTTCACTTAGGTAAGTTTACAACTGTGGGATAATTGAATACACTAAAAAGCATTAGTAATCTCACTCTTAAGAAAGTATGTATTAAAACTAGGTGTTTAAAAAAATACGCAAAAGCTAGAGGCTTCCTATGATATGGTTCCTATCAAGGTAACCATGGCAAGAAGATGGTTAATAAGTTAGAGGTTTCTAGAAGGGCAATTATGAAAGGATGAAGAGAAATGAAAATCCTGAGATGCATGGCAGACCCTTGTTATTCTGAACACAACATTATATACCCCCCATCCAAGATACAGTTATACATTGTGTTTTCCAAGCTGCCACTGTTCAGCCAGAGACCCATTACCTTACTATCCTGTTCAATGCCCCCTCCACCCACTCCCACAAAACTTGACTTGCCAAAAATAATTTGTGGAGGGTTTTAGCTCAGTGATTTCTGCCACCAGTTTCCTCAAATATTCCTTTCCTCCAGCCTGAAGTTAAAAATGGAATGAAACAATTAAATGAAAACCAATTTTCTTGGTTTTACAGACACATTGGAAGAAAAAATATTTAAAATATTATTTGTAGAGGACTTTATTTCATAAGTCCTTAAAAATATTCAATATCTTACCGTAGCATAAAATATGATCTCTCAATACACTAACATATAATAAGCCAGAAAAGGTAACACTACAACAACTTTATACTTTGACCTTTTATGTTTTCATGTACCTGTGACCTAGTTTCATGTACTAGCATAAACCTCCTGAGAATAAGCCAAACAAATAATTTATTCTTCAGAAAGGTTGACTTCATTTTTGTGTATATACTTTTTGTATTGCATCTTACAATGGTAATAGCAAAAACCTATTTCTTCCAAAAAACCATAACACCATTAAATATGGTAAACATGAACACACACAAATACATCCAAACAAATGTCTTAAGAGAAAAACTAGCAGACATTGGCTGAGCATCCTCAACAGTGGAATCACCAAGGTAAAAGATATAGAAAGATGAAGGAAAGCACATTTAAACCATTTCCAGTGGCAAAGTGTAGGGTAAAATGAAAACCCTGGAAATTTTAACATCTGTTAAGATGCCAACAATTAAATAGATTTTATTTTGACCTGAATTTGATATTTTAAAAATAATCCTTAAATGGATATAAAGATCTGCTGTCATTGACCCAATTCCAGAACAAAGGGTCAGCTTCATTTCCTAAAGAGGAAATAGAAGGAAAATGCAGGCATCTGCAGCCCTCTACCTAATCTCTGAGCATCAGGCTGTATTCTGAGTGCCATACCTACCACCCCAGAACCTGAAACCAGCCCAAGCTGGAAAAACAGACAGGCCAGAGGCTGGAAGACTCTGACCTGTGGTGCCCAAGGGTTTCTACAGGGTATTCTCCAAGTCCACCCTGCCCACCCACCAAACCCTTGGGGAGGAGGGATGAGCCAACACATTCCCTTTCTTTTCTGCTCATCTTCAGGTGCCTCCTACAGGCCACTTTTGTAAGGGCACATAACATTGACCCTCTCAGCCTGGGTAGCCTTGGGGTAGGTGTGGTCCCATTGGGGATGTGGCTACCCTTTGTCTTCAGTCATTTTGGGATTTGGGTCTGCTGGTGTTGGAAGATGGGTGGAGCCCTGGACCCCAAGCTCCTGTGGCTGACTGGCCATGGGTGGAGGTTCTAAGTGAGCCCAGCCTTCCTGTCATCCTTCCTAAGTCCCCAGATCAGTGAGTGAAGCCATTAGGGCTTATGAAACCACACCTGACACAACCTGAATTCCATCAATCATTCCCAGTGATACCAAGTGGAGAAGAAGAATCATCAAAAAGTGAACTGCTCTATTCCAAGGAGACTGATGGGGAAAATGGGTAATTGTACACAGCCAATGTTACAAATAATACAAATGTACAAAAAAAGACATGAAATTGCTATAATAGTTGGTGAAGTTTTCAATTAAATATTTGTTCTCTTGAAACATTGAGATATGGAAGAAGACTGAGGACTAAGCTCCTGTATAGATGAATATATAGATATAGATACAACATATACATATATTAATTACTTAGAACATTTCAGTAAGTTTGCACATGAGAAAACATTTCCCAGTGATCTTACAGAAATTAGAATGGGGAGGTCATACAACAGGAATGAATTTTAATTTTGACTTTCTACTATTTTCATAGTGTGTCCCTGATAAGATGGCTCCTTTGTCCTCCAATCCATAATCTTTGAAGACACCCTAAGTGTCTCTGATCAGTCTTTTCATTTCATTAACTGCTAGATCATTTCATAGAAATTTCTCTAGAAAGGGGGCTCCTTCCTCTCAGTTATGGGAAAGTTATCTGAGCAGGTTCTCTGATCAGATAATCTGTCAGGTACTGTTGGTTTGATTTTTATTTTGTTTATATGGAAACTTTTGTGATTTTTATCCCATTCCCTTCCTCAGTGTGTAAATAATTTTGGGACAATGGTGACAAAGCATGCATTTCCAGATAAACATTATATTTATTAGACCACTCAACCAGTCTGATAGTCAACAAATAATCATTTTAGTGGTACCACTCAAGAAGATTGAAACTACTAAACTAGAACTTCCAGCTATCCTTAAAGGTGTTAAAAAAAATTCAACCCAAATATGAATTGCCTTAAAATTTGCTTATGACTTATTTAAAAAATGTGTATGTCAGTGATATTGGTAAATATTGAAGTTTATGGTATTTGGAAATTTTAGTTTTTACAAATTCATTTTCAGCAAATTGCTGGTAGACAATGTGCTGTGTTCTGTAAGTGTGATGAAGCTGACATTGTAGAGGAGACAACTTTGTAGATACAAAGATAAAATACTTGTCCCTATAGGATCCAGTGTTTAGAAGGCCCAGCTCACTTATTCTTAGAATTACATTGATACATTCACATTCTGCAAAAAATTTGAAGCAAATTAACATAAAGCTAGCAATGTGCATGAATTCATTTCTGTTTTCACAAAACTTTCATGTGCTTTCCTAACACTGTTTGAGCAAGGAACCTCATTTATGGCTGTATTCTGTTCCATTTAAGCATAGTTTAAAATGATATATTTTCCTTGTGTCCATTTCCCCCTGAAAACTTGTTTACATACTCACAAAACCCATCTTTTATGTCTAAGAGGAGTAGATGAATGCAAGGAGCCCTTCCATAGGCCCAGTTCTGCTTCACATAGAGCACTTAGGCCTGGGGATAATTACTGAAACTCTTTGTTACTTCATCTGTAATGGAAGGAAAAATATGAGTCATTGACTTTAAACTTCCTAGTAAAAAAAAAATACCCATTCCAAGTGAAAAAGCCAACCTTAAAAAGTCACGTATTGGATGATTCCATTTATATAACACTCCTGAAATGACAAAATTATAGAGATGAAAACTAATTAGTCTTGCCAAGGATTAGGAATGATGAAGAAGGGGTGGGGATCTGAAGAAAGTGGGTCAGATGTAAGGACTGAATTGTTCTGTACCTTGATGACATAGGGGTTAGATAAACTGACACCTGTGAAAAAAAGGGAAAAAAGAACTGTGCACACATTGTATCAATTTCAATTTCCTGGCTTTGATATTGTTGTATTGTGATGTCAGAAGCTACTATTAGTGGAAACTGGGTAAAGGGTATATGGGACATCTCTGTGTGCTATCTTTGCAAACTTCTCTGAATCTATAATTATTTCAAAATAAAAATAAAAACAATAAATTGCATTGCAATATGCTGCAATGAAATAATATGAAAATAAAAATACTATATACAAGAGCATCAAAATATAAAATAAATACATCTATGAATCTGAAAGATGAACAAGATCAATACACTGACAACTTATTTTAAAACCTTTCAAAAGAAGGAAAAGTAAATATATGGAGAAGTAGACCAAGTAAATGAACACTAACCACAGTATTGTTAAGGTCTCAGTTCTACCCAAATTGATTTATAGGTTCAATACAATCCCAAGTAAGATGCCAGCAGGTTTTTCTGCAACTAAGGAGCAGATTTTAAAATTCATATGGAAATGAAAATAACTTAGAACAACCAAAAAACTTTGAATGAAAAGAAATAGATTTAGAAGACCTAAACTACCTCGTATCAAGACATAATTTAAAGGCCCAGTACTCAAAAACATGTGACTTTGGCAATAAATAGCCAAGTCAATCCATGAAACACAACACAAAGACCAGAAATATCCTCATACATGTGGTTAATAGATTTTCTGCAGATATGTTATGACAATTCAGTGGAGAAAATATGGGCTTTCCAATAAATAGTGTTCAAACAATCACATATTAATAACAGACTGGAATGTGGAATGTAAACTCTAAAAGTTCTATAAGAAAATGTGAAAATCTTCATGTTTTTTACTTAGGCAAAGGTTTCTCAGCTATGGCAGCAAAACCACAATTTCCAAATAAATAAAATAGGGCTTTATCAAAATGAAGAACTTCTGTTATTCAAAAGACATCATGAAGAGAATTAGAAAATAAGCCATAGACTCAGAGATAAGTTTTGAAAATCATATATCTGTTAAATGACATATAAAAAATGTGGTGAGAGCTCACAGAACTCAAAAATAACAAAATTATAGGTAAAATAGTCAAACATTTTAATAAAAGGACAATGCATTGATGTGAAATAAGCACCTAAAATATTTGCATGAAACCATTAGTCTTTAGGAAAATGTAAATTAAAATCACAACACATCGACTCCAATAGCTAAAATTTAAGAAGACTGAACATACCAAGTGCTGACCAGGATGTGAAGGAACTGGAACCCTCACACAATGCTGGTGGGAATGTAAAATAGTACATCAGCTTTGAGAAAAAAAATTGCAGTTTCTTACAAACCTAAATAAACCCACATAATAAAGCCCAATCATACAAAGAGAGAGACAGTTACCTATGCATTTGGTCAGCAGGAACCACAGGTTTTCTGTCACTGCATGGAAAGCCAAACAGATCCCCAAAAAGGGAGCCAAAAGGGAGCCCAAACTGGAAACTAAAACCCCAAATTTTACTTGATTGGTGATACCAACCATACCTAAAAGATTTTGTTTAAGAAGACAAGAAGAAAGGGGTAGACTGTTGGTGAGAATAATATGGGGTATGCACCTATCTTCCAAGAAAAAATAGAGAAAGGTAATTAACTAGTAACACTAGAGACTCAGAGCCCCTCCTCTATTTACATTTAAAAAGGAGGGAGACAGGCCTGTCCAGAGTTGGCTAAGAACCAAGGAAGGTGCCAGGAGGCAAACAATTCATAAGGTCAGAGTTTTACTTACAATGAATGAGATGATACAATGGGGAGAGCATTTCTTTGGCCTTTCAGATACAAGAGATCCAGAGTGCATCCGCAGCCCGGGGGAGGCCCCTTTGACTCAGAGTCATGAAAGATTATTTTCACTGGGAAACCCCTCTCTGCAAATTACCAGGCAGCCTTGCTCAACCAAGGCTCCTACTAACAGTAAGGCTACAGATCAGGAGAGCTATTGGCAGGACATGAGAGGGTCTCATATTAGTCACAGATTAGGCCTAGGCAGCCACCCTACAGGGGGCCACATATCCCTTCCTTGAAGGTCCCTCTTTCTTCCTCCTGCATATTAAATGCCCACTCCCCTGCCCCCTGGGGAATTGTGACTATTGGAACAATCCTTATAAAACAGTGCCACCTAATGCTAGCCTCTTATACTCTTAATTTCCCCCATAGGTAATGATATGTTAACCCCTTGCCTGGAATACACATAAAACCTGACAATAGCATATATATAATCATAGCTGGCCACCATCTGCCCATCCCCCCAACCTGGGGATTTGTTTTCTCTGCACCTTTCAGCAAAGGGAGTTGTCAGCACTGGGCAGCAGCCATTGGCTGAGCATCCTGGGAATACCCCTCACCATCCTCTTTCCCCAGGACTCCCCAGCACTTTCTCAGCCAGGGTCAGATCCCAAGCAGAGTTATATGGAAGGGAAGTCATGGGATTTGTCCCATCTCCACATATGTCACCACCATGGACACCTTGCCTAAAATACAAATTGAATTATAGCCCTGAAAGCATCTAGCATTCAGTAGGTCTCTATAAGCATGTTCAGAGTTGAGGGACCTGTAGGCTTCCATATATGGCCAACAGGTATTCTGGAGATATACTAAGACAATTCAGTGCATAAAGCACAGGCATTTCAACAATGAGTGTTCAAACAATCACACTAGATTCAGCCACAATCATGCTGTTAAGAACCGACACCCCCAAGATCAATTGAGGCACTGTAGAGAAAGAAATAGTTGCCTATGAGGCTCCATTACCACGAGGAAAGTCAAACAGTTCCCTGAAAGGGAGTCCAAATTGGAAACTGAAATTGAACATTTTACATGATAATATTTAAGGAACACCAAACAACATCAACAATAAAAAGTGATGAAATTACTTTGATTAAAATAAAAGACATTTGTTCAGAGAAAGACGCTGTTAGAAAGAAAAGACAAGCCACAGATTTACAGAATATATATGTAAATCTTATATGTAATTAAGAGCTTGTACCCAGGATATAGGAACACTTAAAACTCAGCAATAAGAATACAAACATTCCAATAAAAAAATAGCTAAAGCATCTTTATACTACCCTGTTAAAAAGATATATGGGAAGGAAATAATATTAGAAGAAAAACTCAACATATTAGTCATGAGGGAAATGCAAATTAGAACATAATGAGATATCACCACACACTAGTTTGAAAAAAAAAATGAGAATACCAAATAGTGGCATGAATGTAGAACAACAGGAACTCATATTTATTACTCCTGTGAATGCAAAACAAAACAATAGAGCCACTTTGAAAAGTAACGCCAGTTTCTTATAAAGTAAATCATACTTAAAGTTGTTTCCCTATATTTTCTTCTAGGATTTTTATGTTTATTGTCTTTTATGAAAAAAGATTGATTGATTGATTGATTTCTCCCCCCTTGTTGTTTTGCACTCACTGTCTGCTGTCTGTGTGTTCTGTGTCTGCTTGTCTTCTCTTTATGCAGCACTAGGAACCGATCCTGGGGCCTTCTGGAGTGGAGTGAGGTGCTCAATCTCTTATGTAACCTCAGCTCCTTGGTTGCTGTGTCTCTTATTGTCTCTCTTTTGTGTCTCTTTTTGTTGTATCATCTTGCTGTATCAGCTCTCTGCATGGGCCAGCACTCAATGTGGGCCAGCACTCCTGTGTGGGCCAGCACTCTGCATGGGCCAGCTCTCTGCCTGGGCCAGTTCACCACACAGTCCTGCTTCCCTTTCACCAGGAGGCCCTGGGAATCAAACTATGGACCTCTTACATGGTAGATGGGAGCCCAATTGCTTAAGCCACATCTGCTTCCCTATTTCTTGCTTTTAAATTTAGGTCTTTTATCCATTTTGAGTTAATTTTTGTGTAAAGTGTGGAGTCCTTTTCCTTTCTTTTGGTTATGGATATCCCATTCTCCCAGCAATATTTGTTGAACAGATAGTCCTGCCCCAGCTGGGTAGGTTTGACAACCTTGTCAAAAATCACTTGACTTTAGATGTTAGGGTCTGTTTCTGAAACATCAGTTTGGTTCCATTGGTCTATATGTCTATCTTTATGCCAGTACCATGCTGTTTTTATGACTGTAGCTAGGTAATATGATTTAAAGTGTGGAAGTGAGAGTCCTCTAATTTCATTCTTCTTCTTTAAGATGTTTGTGGCTATTCAAGGCCCCTTACCCTTCCAAATAAATTTGATAATTGAGTTGTCCATTTCTGGAAAAAAGGCAGATGGAATTTATATTGAGATTACATTGAATTTGTGTATCAATTTGGGTAGAAGTGACATCTTAATGATATTTAGTCTTTCCATCTATGAGCACTGAATGTTCTTCCATTTATTTAGGTCTTCTTTGATTTATTTTAGCAACGCATTGAAGTTTTCAGAATGCAAGTGCTTCATGTCTTTTGTTAGTTTTTTTCCTGAATATTTGATTCTTTCACTAATATAAATGGAATTTTTTTCCTGACTTCCTCCTCAGATTGCTCATTACTAGTGTATAGAAACACTACTGATTTTTGCATATTAATCTTGTATCCTGTCACTTTGCTGAAATTGTTTTTTAGCTCTGGTACCTTCTTGTATATTTTTCAGGATTTTCTAAGTATAGGGTCATATCACCTGTGAATAGTGAAAGTTTTACTTCTTCCTTTCCAATTTGGATGCATTTTATTTCTTTATCTTGCCTGATTGCTGTAGCTAGAACATTTAGCACTATATTGAACAACAGTGGTGACAGTGGGCATCTTTGTCTTGTTCCTGATCTCATCATGAAAGTTTTCAGTTGTTCACCATTGAGTGTAATGTTAGCTGTGGGGTTTTCATATATACCCATTATTATGCTCAGAATGTTTCTTTCTAATACTATGTTTTGGAGTATTTTTTATCAAGAAAGAATGCTGGGTTTTGTCATGTGCCTTTTCTGCATCAATTGATATGTTCATGTGATTTTTCTTTGATTTATTAATGTGGAGCATTACACTGATGGATTTTCTTGTATTGAACCACTCTTGCATGCCTGGCATAAAACCCACTTGATCATGATCAATAATTCTTTTAATGTGTTGTTGGATTTGATTAATGAGTATTTTGTTGAGGATTTTTGCATCTATATTCATTAGGGAAGTGAGTTTTTAATTTTCTTTTTTTCATAACATTTTTATCTGTTGAAGATGTCAGATAGAGATGGAGTGAAAGATGTGTCCAACAATCTAACCCAGGCAGGCTGAAAGTGGCTGCAGCTGTCCTGATAAAGTATGGGAGCACTGTCCCTCCTCCTGCTCTGTCAGAGATGGGGATGGAACCATGGATTGTCCACTAATGTAGTTCATATTGGCCAAAAGTGTCTGCAGTTGCCCAGAGAGGCTGGTGCAGGTCCCACCAGCTTCTTCCCTGCCATAGGTAAGGCTGGAGACTAGGCTTGGGCTGCAATCCAATGTAAGTGGAAAAAAACCATTCCTTACCTTCACTGTGATTTTAAATCAGCCTGGCTTCCCCTCATGCTGATAGCAGAAATAAAATGGAGGCTACCAGCCTCTTTCTGACTTAGACATTTTCAAACTTTAGCTGTACTTAGGATTGGACTTTAGCCAGCCAAATTTAATAATCAGTAGATGAAATCAGTGTCCAAGCATCTCTTCCTCTCCCATTTTTTGGGAAATGGAGCTTCCAGATCCAGCCTGGGAATAGCTCCCAAGTGGCTTGCAACACCAGTGGAGGATGGGTACTGGCCTCAATGGCTTGGAATGCTCTACTCCTAAGTCTTCACTTCATATAGGCAATCTCCTCCTTCTGTCCTTCCAAGAATTTTGCAGGATGCTCTTCTGGTCCCCTGGGTTCCCCAAACTGGTGAATTAGATACTT
Organism: Cabassous unicinctus; assembly: GCA_029593785.1. Taxonomy (NCBI): domain Eukaryota; kingdom Metazoa; phylum Chordata; class Mammalia; order Cingulata; family Chlamyphoridae; genus Cabassous; species Cabassous unicinctus. Next base: position 15,296 of record JAQZBX010067736.1, read on the forward strand.
CTGGCTGATTACTATCGGCACTGTAGCATGAGATGCCTCTTTGAGTGCCTTACTCTGCCACTATCTTGACCCCTCTCTATCCCTGGGTTTTAATACGTGATAGTCCATGATAATCATTAAAATTCAAGTATTATATATATGTTGACAGTATAATTTAAAAATTCTATGAGAAGAAAATGATTGAAAACTTGGGAAAGTGTACAATCAAATCTATCTTCATTCTCCAAATCATGAGAACCTTTTAAAAATGCATTCCTGAAATTGTAACAGTGAGGTGGAGACGGTGGCCACTGGACATTTTTGGGTCAGGGAGAGGAGGGGCAGTTGAAATACTCGGGCTTTTTTGGGACTTTGGGGGTTGTCCTGAGTGGCAAAGCAGCGACAAATGTAGGCCATTTTCCATCAGAATATACCATGCAGAACTGGGTGGGAAAGAGTGTGGTCTGTGATGTGAACTGTAGTCTATGCTCGGTGGCAAGGCCCCAGGATGTGTATATCCATTGTGGGTGTAGTACCACACGGATGGGGAATGGTTGTGTGGGGTGTTTTTGGGGGTGTGGGCGGTGGGGAGCATGGGA
>JAQZBX010067737.1:0-15876 GCA_029593785.1 Cabassous unicinctus
GTGCATTACTTCTACAAATACTATAAACTCCAAAGGATAGTATTACAATGGTTGCTTTAAAGAGTCCTATGTACTTTACAGAAATTAAGAGGAATAAAATAGTCTTTTTTATTTACCCAGGTATTTAGCATGTTCATTCCCTCCTGGAGATACAAGTTTCCAACTAGTGGAAACTTTCCTTCAGCTTTTGGAACTTCCTTTATAATTTCTGTTACTTCAGGTCTGTTAGGAACATATTCTTTGAGATTTCTTTATATATGAAAATGTCTTTACATTGTCTTAGTTAATTGAAGACCTCTCTCTTTAAATTTATATATAAATATATAGAGATAGGGAGAGAGAGAATAAATGGATTTTTCATTGAGGACTTAAAATATTTTGTTCAGATGTCTCATAGCCTCCTTGATTTCTGAAGAGAAGTCAGTAAACAATCAAATTATTACTATCTGAGATGCAATGCATCCTATTTGGTCTCGCTGCTTTTAGGATTTTCTATTTATTTTTGGTTTTTGATAGTTTGATTTTAAGAAGCCTAGGTGTGATTTTCTTTATTTTATTCTGCTTGGGTTCCCTGAGATTCTTGAATTTAAAAGTTTATGTTTTTCACCAAATTTGAGAAATTTTTGGACATTATATTTTCAAAATTTGCTCCCTCATCCTTTTTCTCCTCTCTTTCTTGGACTCCAGTCACACATACATTAGACATTTTGATTTTGCTCCACAGGTCCCAGAGGTGCTGCTCATTTATCTTTTAATATTCATCTCTTTGTTCTTCAAATCAAATAAATTCTATTGATCTTTATTCAAATTCACTGACACTTGTATCACCTCCATTCTCTTTTAAGCTCATGAGGATATTTTTTATTTAAGATATTTTATTAATCAGTTCTAGGTTTTACATTTGACTGTTTTTAAAGTTTATGTTTGCTGAAATTTCCTACCTTTCCTTTGATTGAAAGCATATTTTATTTACTTCATTGACTATAGTTATAATATCAGCTTTAATATTCATGCCTCCTAGTCCTACCTAAGAGATGTTGGAGATGACCTTGACTGGCATGGTTTTCTTGCAAATGCATCATAAGTTTCTGTTTTTATCAGAGTGTATCCTGGACATTGCGGGTATTAATTTTTTGAAATTTTGAGTTTGTTAGGTTTCTCTGAAGATAATTGATGGTTTTGATTGAGCAGGCAATTAAGTAAATTAGACTCAAATTCTGTACCCAATGTTGGAAGTGGAAATGCCTAAGTTACCTGGAAAATGTAGAAAGAAGCCTAAAATAGCAGGAAGTGGTCATTCTGGAATGAATATATTATCTGAAGTCAGTGAAACCACCAGAGGAAGATTTTTGTTCCACAGGAGAGTGTAGAGAACATACAATTCATCAGTTCAACAGGGGTGGGTACCAATGTCACTAAGCAGTTCAGTGTTAGCTCTGTTGTGTGGGCTAACCCAGATGGTAAAAGTGATAGTGACAAAGCTGGCCTCATTAATATCCATACAGATGATGGGGCTCCTGAAGTAATAGAGGCCAAGTGATATTGCTTTTCTGCCAGGAAGCCACAGTTACCATAATGACCAGATTTACAGAGGGAAATTGCATGAAATAAAAGAATGGAAGATTTAGACTCTGCACTGCTGGTAATTAAACACACAACTGGAATGATATAGTATAAAACCATTAATGTGAAGCACACTATTTTAGACTCAGAATATAATGTAAAAGAATCAGGGAAAAGATAGAAAGGAGGGTCCACATCTGAGATCCTACTTTATAGTTATTGGTGGTCCTCCCAAAGTAATTATTTTATTGAAAGAAACATTCGTAAAATAGATCAAAATGGTAATTGAGTTCTAAGCAAAGTTAATGAAGAAAGCACTAAATCCAGAAATATCATGACAAGAGTATTTGTGTGTATGTGCGTGTGTTTGTATGAATTGTTTTATTTTATAAACCATATTGAGATATAATTTGCATGCAATAAAATGCAGACATCACTAGTGTATACTTTTATGAGTTTGGGAAAATCTGTGCATACATGTTACCACTACAACCATCAAGATAATGAACATGTCTATTAGCCCAAAACATTTCTGCATACTCTATTCCAATCATAGCCACATGCAACCACTGATCTATTTCCTGTCACTACCATCTATATTGGTCTTTTATAGAGATCATATAAATGGAATGATACAATGCTTGTTTTTTTATATTTGGCTTCTTCTGCCCAGCAAAACATTTTTGAGATTCATCTATATTACTGTCTGCATCTGAAAATTATTGCTTTCTACTGCTAAATAGAATTCCCATTGTAGAAATAGAGCATATAAATTTTGTTTTCCCATTCACTGCATTGGGGCTACTATGAATAAAGTTGTTATGAACCTACACTTACAAGTTTCTGCATGGACATATGTCTTAATTTCTCTTTGTAAATCCATAGAAGTTCAATTGTTGGGTCATATAGTAGGTGAATATTTAACTTCATAACAAATTGCCCAACTATTTTCCAAAGTGGCTGTATTGTTTGCATTCCAACAAGCATTGTATGAGGGTTCCAGTTGCTCTAAATTCTGGCTGAAAGAGTATTGCCAGTGATGCAGGGTTTTTTTTTTTTATTATTTTAGCCAATCTAAGAGGTAAAGTAATATTTAATGTGAACATTTTTTTACCAATCTGTGGCTTGCATATTCTTTTCATTATATTTAAGAATGCAAAAAAATGATAACTTTGATAAAGACAAATGATCAATTACTGAAGTTAATAAGCCATGCTTTTGTGTCCTAATAAATCTTTGCCTGCCTCAAGATAACCAACATTCTCTCCTATGTTTTCTACTAGAAGTTTTATACTTTTATAATTTTTAGTCTATAAACAATTTTCTGTATCATCTGATACATGTATCATGTGACCCATTTTTTCCCATACAATATTTAATTGTTCTAGCACATTTTGTTGAAAATATTATCCTTGACATATTGAATTAACTTGGATCTTTTTTTGAAGATAGTTTGATCATATAAGTGGGGTCAATTTCAAGACTTTATATACTGTTCCACTGCTCTTTGTCTTTCCTTATGCTAACACTACACTGTATTCACTATATTCATTATATTTTCATAAAACCAATTAACGTGAGTTTTCCAATTGTCCCTTTCTTTATCAAAGTTATTTGGGCAATGCTAGGTGCTTTTCATTTTGTTATCAACTTTAGAATCAGCTTATCAATTTCTGAAAGCAAAGTCAGCTAGGATTTCCTTTGGGAATGTTTGAATCTGCAGATAAATTTACAGATAATTGAAACCTTAACAATTTTGAATCTTTCAACCCATCTATATCATCTATTTCTCCATTCATGTAGGCCTTTGATTTCCATCAACCATGTTTTGTAACTTTCATTGAATACACCTGACACTTATTGATTTAATTTATTCCTAAGTATGTCCTTTTTTGTTATTATAAGCAGTACAGTTTTAAATTCAATTTAATATTTTACATTGATGCTATGTAGACATTAAGTGAATTTTTTTATATTAACCTTATATCCTTCAGCTTGCTAAATTCACTTATTCTAGAAGCCTTTATAGATTATATATACTTTTCTATGTAGATGATCATATCATCTTCAAATAAAGAGAATACTTCTTAGTCATTTTCACGTATATATCTTTTCTATATTGCTTACCCTATTGCAATTGCTAGGACTTCTGCCACAGTGTTGGAAGAAGTGGTGACAATGGCCTAATTCCCATTTTAGGGTGAAAGCATTTAGTCTTTTTCACTGAGCATGATGCTAACTGTAGATTTTTCCTAGACATCTTTTATGAAGTTGGTGAAATCGCCTTCTATTCCTACTTTGCACAGAGTTTTTGATTTTTATCTTTCTTCTTCTATATGTAATGTATCTATTTTTCCTCTAGATGCTTTGAGTATATTTTCTTTTTATTGCTTTCCAGAAATTTCACTATGATGTGTTTTTTAAAAATATGTTTATAATTTAACTGCTGAAATCTGTGGATTTATAGTTTTAATTAAATCTGGGATATTTTTAGAATTTATCCCACCCCACCCCCCTTTGAAGCACTAGAATTTCCAGTTTGTTATATTGCTTAATGCTATCCCCTAGTTCAATGAGGTTCTGTTCATAAATCCCATCTTTTTTGGTGAATAACTTAATTATGTTTTCAAATTCATTTAGCTCTTCTTTAGTATCTAGCCTATTCTTAAAATATGCAGTGATATTATTACAGATATTTTCTTATATAGAAGTTAAATATGATTATATGTTATCCCTTTCATTTTACTTCTCATTATACTCATGTTTTCATTTGCATTCTTGAACTTATGAGCATTTTTATAATTTTTTAGTCTGCTAATTCATTAATCTCTATCATTTTTCTATTGACCATTTACCTTCTGACAATGGGGAATATTTTCCTGGTTCTTTGTATGTTTATCAAGTTTTCATTGGATGGCAGATATTGTGATTTTACTTTGTTGTGTGCTAGATTTTTTTGTATTCCTTTATAAAGTTTTGGTGTTTCTTTGCAGCCAGATAAGATATTTGTGAAAAAGTTTCTTTCTTTTAAGGCTTGGATGGGTCTATCTCTAGAGATAATTAACCTGATTTCTAATTTGTGGTTATCTCACCAATTAAATATCCTGTATATTCAATGTGGTCACTATTCTATCTGATTAGAATTTGAATGATTTCTGACTCTGTATGAACAATAGGAAATGTTTTATTTTATGTTCTTGCAGATTGTTCATCCTAGCTACATGACATTTTACCCTGTACATTCTAACATTAATATTAAGCCAACAAAGGACTAAAAAGTATCACTATGCAGATTTCTGGAACTTTTTATCTGCATAGCTACCTTCTCTTGGGTACTCTGTCTTAATTTCCTCAATTTTCAAACTCGAACTCCTAACATCAGTAAGATTGCTAGGCTTTGCTTGGTTATCCCTCCTTGAATCATAATCCAGATATTACCTCCAGGCAGTAAGCCTGGGTGATGAAAGGTATACCTTAATTTTTTCCTTTATTTCAGACAGAATTTCTATCTGTTATCCAATGTCTGAAAATAGTTGTTTCCTATATTTTGTTTGGTTTTCTAGTTGTTTATAGTAGGGGATTAATTAAGGTTTCTTTTACATGCTCATGGCCAGCAGAAGTCTAAAATTTTCTTCTTTTTTAATTTAAAGAATAAAAAGTAAAAATTTATACATATAGATACTGAACAAAACTGAATATTTACAAAGGAACAAAATATGGCTCAATTTAGGCTTTTTCTGTGCAAAAATATACAATAAAATAATATTTACAGGTAATAAATGTGGTAGAAATAAAATGCATAAAATATTTCTCTTCTGAGGTAATACGTCATTAATATGTGAATATAATGGGGAAGTATTTTCAGATAACTGTGAACTCAGAATGTATTCAAATGTGGTGCCCATCTTTATAAAAGGAAATAAACATCATAATAAGTAAAAGTAATTGTCTTTGGCTGAAATATTTTTTGGAAGGAAGTTTTTCTAATAAAATTTTAGATTTAAACTTAAAGAAGATGTTTCATTTGTGTAACTAGAACAAGAAAACTTGATATGGGAACTAGCTTAGATCAGAATAGTTTTATTTAAATGAATACATGATTTCTGAATTTGAAACCAAGATAGTGGCAAGAAACATCATCATGGGTAGATCAGAAAATTAAATTAGTGAGTTTGATGGCTAATTTAAGAAATTTATTCTAGAACTCAAAGAAAAGTTTAAATACAAGAAAATGAACAGGAAATTAAGCAAGATGGAGAGATCAAGGTCATCTATTTTATGTGTAATAGATATCCATGTACCAGTGATAGATTGAGCAGGAACAGGATTTACATTGTGTCAAGCAAAATTAATTAATTTCAAATGTCCGTCCCCAGGCATAATCATGCATGTTATGAATATATAAACTATATTATGATATTCCACTTGAGAAAAATAAAAATAGTTTACCTATAAAGGGGTAAAAATCATACTAGCTTGAGACCTCTTGACTGAAGTAAATGCATGAAGATAGTTGAAGAGTTTCTATAAGGCCTTAAAGAAAAAGAAATGGTGAAGGGAAGGGGCAAGAGGACAGCAGAGTAGGGAGCTCTAAGAGTCAGTTCATCCTACAGCGCAGTTAGTAATCAGCCTGTAGCTATCTAATCACCTATTTGGGGTATCCAGAGACCATAGGAACACCATACACCAGCTAGGGAAGAATGAAGGGAAAAGACTGGCCTTCTGTGCTGAAGATTCATGAGTAGATCCCTCCATGTTGTGAGGGCTGGTGCCTATCCCCTAATGGCAGGGCAGTCTACTTCTGGAGCCACTCTTCCTGGCTGGAATTGGAAGGTCCACTTCCCCAAAACAGGAGAGGAGAGATGGCTAGGCACAGACTATGGCTAGCTAGATTCCAATTCTAAGTACAGCTAAAGTTTGAATCTGTCCAATTTAGAAAGAAACTGGCAGTCTCCATTTTAACTCTGCCCCTAGCAGGAGTGGAAGCAGGGCTGATTGAAAATCACAGTGACTTCCTGGATAGTAGATATCACCTTCTTTCCACCCAGGACAGATTACCATCCCAGCCTCAGCTCCAACCCTGCCCCTGGCAGAGGTGAAAGATGGACAGAGATACATCAGGTTCTTTGGGCATCTATAGACAGTTTCAGTCTGCATGGCTTAGTTTACTGCCCTCAACCTTGACTTCATCCCCACCCCAGGCAGAAGGGAAGGTGGGTGGACCTTCATCAGTCTCTCAGGACAACTTGGGGAGTTTCAGCCCCATCAGCTCAGAAAGCCATAGGTAGTCTTTGTCTCAACCCTGCCTCCAGCAGTGGAGGGAATGTGGCTAATTTAGAAACACAGTACCTTCTTGAGGTGGCAGGAACCAACTTGTTAAAAGGTGGCCTTTCCCCCAAGAAAAGTGGTACCAAAGTCCAGTGCAATTTGTGGCAGTTGATTAGAGATCTTGGATCACTGAGTCTGGGATTTGTGCAACAGCTTCACCCCAGTAGGCTGGCAGCCTCTAGTCTTAATCATGCTCCTTACTGGGACTAAGTTGGCTGAGAACTAAAGGAGCAGCACTACTTTAGGGTTGTAGAGAACAGCCAGCTGAAGAGTGCCACCTGCTGGGGCAAGAATCAGATGAATAAGAGCTGAAAAAATCTGATTTGTTAAACATGAGCTATTATAAAGTTCCAGAAAAACTTGAACCAAATTTCAAAGAGGAACTGTAGCACAAAGCCATTCAACAAGGAAGCCCTAAGCCAAAGAGAGAAATTGAGCCCAGAATAAAGACATTAAGAGAATCAGATGCTGAGATACCAGCAAAAATCTTAAAGCTATACTAACAAATGGGAAGATGTGACACAAAGGAATAAATTAAACCTCTAGACCACATGCAGGATTTGAGACAACTAATCACAGATGTTCAAACAAATCTCCTTTATAAATTCAATGAAATGGCTAAAGTGATTAAGGCTATTAAGAAGACAATGGGTGAGTACAAAGAAGAATTTGAAAGTGTGCAAAGAAAAATAAGAGATCATGCAGGACTGAAAGGCACAATAAATGAAATTAAAAATACTCTGGGGCATACAACAACAGATTTGAAAAGGCAGAAGAACTAGAAGGCAGGGTATCTGAAACTGAACAAACAGAAGAACAGAGAGGGAAAAGAAAGGAAAAAATTGAACAGAGTCTCAGAGAACATAATGATAGCATGAGGCACTTTAATATGTCTCATGGGTGTCCTATAAGGAGAAAAGAAGGGAAAAGGGGCAGAAGGAATATTTGGTAGAAAATTTCCCATCTTTTTTGAAGGACACAGATATCCGAGTCCAAGAAGCACAATGTACTTGACTCCAAATAAATCTGAATAGGTATACTATAAGACACATACTAATCAGAAAGTCAAATGCTAGATATAAAGATAGAATTCTGAAAGCAGCAAGGGAAAAGTGATTCATCACATACAAAGTATGCCCAATAAGATTAAGTGATTTCTCATCAGAAACAATGGAAGCGAGAAGGCAGTTATATGATGTATTTAAGATACCAAAAGAGAAAATGTGCCAGCCAAGAATCTTACATCTGGCAAAATTGTCCTTCAAAAATGAGGGTGAGTTTAAAATTTTTCCAGATAAACAGAAACTGAGAAAGTTTTTCACCAAGAGACCAGCCTTACAAGAAAGACTAAAGGTAATGCTGCAGCCTACAAGAAAAGACAAGAGAGAAAGGCTTGGAAGAGAGTTTAGAAATGAAAATTATCAGTAAAAGTAACTAACATTGTAAAAAAGAGTAGTAAAAATAAGATATGACAGATAAAACCCAAAGGACAAATAGGGTTAAGTAAGTACTGCCTTTACAGCAATAACACTGAAAGTTAATGGAGTAAGCTTCCCAATCAAAAGTCAAAAGACTGGCAGAATAGATTTTAAAAAATATGAGCCATCTCTATGCAGTCTAAAAGTGACTCATCTTAGGCCCAAGGATAAAAATAGGTTGAAAGTATGTATGAGTCAGGGTTCTCTAAGGAAATAGAACTGACAGATGGTAACTGAAAATCAGAGATACTTAACCTTTTTTTTCCACAGACCCCTTTGCCAGTCAGGTAAAAACCATGGACCCCTTACTAAGTCCACACTATACTGTGTATTATTTAATAAATATATCACACCCATACCAACACATCCCCACAAGAATAATGTTGTTGTTGTTTTATTTCAATTCAAGCTCATGGACCCCTTGTTAAGAAACCCCGCTGTAAATAGTATGAATTAAAATGTCTCACATGACCAAGGGGCTGCACAAGTCCAAATTTCATAGGGCAGGCCAAGGACTCAGATGAAGGTCCTCATTGAATTCCCCCACGAGACCTTGGCTATTTGAGTAGAGATGGGGATTCTGTCTCTGAATGCTGAAATCATTTCTCCTTTTAAGCTCTTCAATTAATTAGATGAGACATCACTCATTGCTGACAGCAATCTCCTAAGTTGATTATAGATGTAGCCAGCCATCTATATGACCAACTCAGCAATGATTAAAGTACATGCAATGCTCCTGTGTTACAATTAGCCCAGTGCTTGCTTGACCAAAGAACTGGGCACCATTATTTGGCTGAGTTGACACATTAGCCTAACAATCACAGTCCACCCTTTAACAACTTGGCAGCCATACATATTTCCTGCTTAACAATACTCAACTGTCCTGCTTATAACCAGAAATGCACTAAATCCCTCCAGAATAGGGTACAAGACCTTGGGTAATACTCACTCTTAAACTTGACATCCTTAATTACTGTGACATGAAACTAATACAACTTATGAATTATGATAAAGGACAAGGATAGGGAAGAAAACAAAGATATTCATTTTATGTACATATACAAACATACTCATAACAAAACAAGGAAGAAATATTCATGACCATTACAGTCCTCATTTCTGTAACTGGTCATGTGGTCGAAGTTCATATTTATCACTACCTTCTTCTACTACCCATTCCATGTTCCCACGACCCTCAACAAGCACCTCAGCTGGCCATGGTTCTTTGCCTGATGGGGTGATCGAAACTTTCATTCCTGAAGATTCTAGGCCATTGTTAGTCTTGCTTGGATTGGGTTGTTGCAATTTCCATTGATTTTAATCACAGGGCATGATAGTACAGAGAGATACCTTAAGGGATCTCTTGTATTCCAGGAAAACTCTTCTTTACCTCCATTTTGTATGTGCAGTCCTATTTCCCCTTGAGAGTCAGGATCAATTACCCGTCAGTACAGCAATTCCCTTTTTGGTTGTTGATTCAGAGGCATGAGGAGCCCAAAGTGGCCTGGTGGCAGTCTTAACTTCCAGTTCAATGAAATTTTTTATTGTGTTACCTGGTGGAAGAACTCCTCCTTTTGGAACTAAGACCTATAGAGCAGCAGAGCTGAAGGTTGCAGGGACAGGAAGCAAAAATTTTCCTACTGGATCACCAGGGGTAACAGTGAGTGATGACACTCTTATTTCCACCCCTTGACTCCTAGACCTGTAAATCTTGGCTATGGGAGAAACAACACCATAGAGTGGATGCTGATTTAGAGCATACATAGCCTCATAGAGAACAATGCCCCAGCCCTGCAAGATATTGCCACATAGTTGGCACAATAAATGAGTCTTCAAAAGCCAATCCACCATTCTATCAATTCAGCTGCTTCAGTATGATAAAACATGGTAAGACAAGTGGATTCCATGAGCATGTGCCCATTCCCACACAACATTTGTTGTGAAGTGGGTTCCTTGTTCAGAAGCAATGCTGTGTGGAATACCATAGCAGTGGATTAGACATTTGGTAAGTCCACAGATTGTAGTTTTGGAAGAAGCATTGTATGCAGGGAAGGAAAATCCATATCCAGTGTATGTATCTATCCCAGTTAGAACAAATCACTGTCCTTTAATGATGGAAGTGGTCCAATGTAATCAACCTGCCACCAAGTATCAAGCTGATCACCTCAGGGAATAGTGCTATATCGAGGGCTGAGTGTGGATCTCTGCTGCCGGCAGACTGGGCACTCAACAGTGGCTGTAGTCATGTCAGTCTTGGTGAGGGGATATCCAGGTTGCTGAGCCCATGCTTAACCCCCATCCCCACCTCCATGACCACTTTGTTCACGAGCCCATTGGGCAATGACAGGAGTGGCTGAGGAAAGAGGCTGAGTGCTATCCACAGAACAGGTCATCTTATCCATCTGATTATTACAATCCTCCTCTGCTGAAGTTACCCTCTGGTGAGCATTCACATGAGAATAAAATATTTTCATGTTTTTTGCCCACTGAGAAAGTTCTATTCACACACCTCTTCCCCAGACCTCTTTAACAGCAATTTTCCAATCATGTTTCTTCCAACATCCAGCCAAACCATTGGCAACCGCCCATGAATCAGTACACAAACACACCTCCAGCCCTTTCTCCTTCCAAGCAAAATGAACAACCAGGTGCACTGCTCAAAGTTCTGCCCACTGGGAGGATTTCCCCTCACCACTGTCCTTCAGCAACATCCCAGAAGGGGACTGCAGTGCTGCAGCTGTACACTTTTGAGTAGTACCTGCAGATCGTGCAGAACCATCTGTAAACCAGGCCCAAATTTTCACTTCCTTGGTCAAGTGATTGAAAGGAACTCTCTAAGAGGCCATAGCTCAGCTGTGAAAGAGAAGGTAATGTGGCAGGTGTGGTGGTCATGGGCAATTGGGCCATTTCTTTATGTAACTTACCTGTGTCTTCAGGACCCACTTGAGCCCTGTGTTGTGTATACCACTTCTACTTTATGTTGGAGTGCTGTTGTACATGCCCAACTTTGTGGTTTGGTGAGTGTGGCAGTTTGAGATTATTTTAAGTATCCCAAAAAGAGAAATATTATGTTTGTAAGTAATCTATTTTTCTAGGTATGATACCTTTGATTGCATTAAATTCATCTGAGGGACCTTTGATTAGATTATCTGTTAAGATTGCTGTAGTGTTTTTTATTGGATTATGTCAGTGAAGCAGAATTCAGGTTTAGTCCTCACCCCCGTGCTGGGTCTGACACTCAGACAGACAGGAAGACAGAGCTCTGTCATTTTTTATTCCTGCCATGTGGCAGAAAGTAGAAAGCTCAAACAGCTGAGGCCCCAGAGAAGGATGAGCCAGTTGCCTAATAGCTTCCAGCTGAAATTGGGAAGAGAGCAGAATAGCCGAGACTGATATAGGGAGCCCTAAGCGAAAAGCCCTATATGAGCTTGCAGGTGAAATCAGGAAGAAATTGGAGCAGCTGAGCCACAGAGCGGAAGCCCAGAGGGGAAGGAGAGACCAGACAGACATCACCCACCATATTGCTTCAACACATGGCCAGCTGACTTTGGTGAGAAATCACTTCTTATGATGCCTTAAGTCAGACTTTTTATGGCCTTGGAATGGTAAGCTTTTACTCCAAATAAATCCCCATTATAAAAGCCAACAGATTTCTGGTACTTTGCACTGGCAACCCTTTGGCAAGCTGAGACAGTGGATCAGAGAATACCCAGCTTATGATAGGCAACTCAGGTCTCATGGTAACTTGGTAGCACATGGTTAAGTTTTCAGTCTGTACTAAAGCCCAGTAGCATGCCAAAAGCTGTTTCTCAAAAGGAGAGCAGTTATCTGCAGAGGATGGCAGGGCTTTGCTCCAAAATCTGAAGGGTCTATGTTGTGATTCTCCTATATGGGCCTGCCAAAGTCTCCAGACAGCATCTCTATTTTCCACTGACACTTCCAGCATCATTGGATATGCTGGATCATATGGCCCAACTGTCAGTACAGCTTGCACAGCCACCTGGACCTGTCATAGAGCCTCTTCTTGTTCCAATCCTCACTCAAAACTAGCAATTTTTCTGGTCATTCAGTAAATGGGCCAGGGTAGCACACCCAAATGAGGAATGTGTTGTCTTCAAAATCCGAAGAGGTCAACTAATCACTTGTGTCTCTTTTATGGTCATGGGAGGGGCCAGATGAGACAGCTGTCCTTCACTGAGAAGGAATATCTCAACATGGCCCACACCACTGGACACTCAGAAATTTCATTGAGGTGGAAGGCCTCTGTAATTTTGTTGGATTTATCTCACATCCTCTGACATACAAATGCCTTACCATTAAGTCTACAGAAATTTCTACTTCTTGCTCAATCATCATGATATCATCAATATAATGGACCAGTGTGATGTCTTGTGGGAGGGAGAGGTGATCAAGATACCTGTGGATATTATTATGACATAGTGCTGGAGAGTTGGTAAACCCATGAGGCAGGACAGTGAAGGTATATTGCTTCACCTGTTTCTGGTGGTCCTTACTAATGTCAACTCAGAATCATTTGCCATATCAATAGCTGCACACCCCTGAAGTAAGACAGTGAAAGTATATTGATTCACATCTTTCTGGTGGTCCTTAATAATGGCAATTGAGAAAAAAACATTTGTCATATCAGTAGGTACATACCAAGTACCAGGGGATGTGTTGATTTGCTCAAGCCATGATACCACATCTGGAACAGTAGCTGCAATTGGAGGCACCACCTGGTTAAATTTACGGTAATACACTGTCATCCTCCAAGATCCATCTGTTTTCTGCACAAGCCAAATAGGAGAGTTGAATGGGGATGTGTTGGGAATCAACATCCTTGCATCCTTCAAGTCCTTGATGGTGGCAATGATCTCTGCAATCCCTCCAGAAATCCTGTATCACTTTTGATTTACTATTTTGCTAGGTAGGGGCAGCTCTAGTGGCTTCCAGTTAGCCTTTCCTATCATAATAGCCATCACTCCACCAGTCAGGGAACCAATGTGGGGATTCTGCCAGTTGCTGAATGTGTCTATTCCAATTATGCATTTTGGATCTGGGGAAATAATTCAGAATGGGTCCAAGGTCCCACTGGATCCACTGTGAGATGGACCTGAGCTAAAACTCCATTGATCACCTGACCTCCATAAGCACCTACTCTGACTGGTATACCACAGTGACATTTTGGGTTAACTGGAATTAATGTTACTTCTGAGCTAGTGTCTAATATTCCCCAAAATATCTGATCATTTCTTTTTCCCCAATGCATGGTTACCCTGGTAAAACACCATAGATCTCTTTGGGAGAAAGCTGGGAGGAAGAGCAACAGCATAAATTTTTGGCAGGTATAACATAATCCTTCCTCAAGGGGACTTGGCCTTTCCCTCATTCAAGGGGCTCTGAGTTTGTAAACTGTCTCAAGTATGGAAGTTGATTAAGGGGCCATGATTATCTGTTTCTGTAATACAAGTTAGGGTTTAGTTTACTCGATCTAGAACTCTTCTGCTTATACAGATCAAGCAGGAATTTAGGAGACAACCATCTATTTTACTTCTAGGTACCCTACAATCTAGTAGCCAACACCATAGGTCTATGTGACTCGGACTCTTTTGATTGCTACTTTGAGTCTGCCTTTCATTGTGGTTGCCACACCCACCTTGTCTTTGGTGATTAAGTGCTGCTCCTTGGCTCCTTCCAGCCAGGGATCCTATCATCCTCATAGTGTTTAAGGATTCTACTTCCATGACAGCAGTTCCCACAGTATTATCTGACCTATAGAGAAGAGCAACCACCAAGCTCCTCAGGGAAGATGGAGTTAGTATCACAAATGTATTCCTCATAGTCCTGGTGAAAAGTGTATCCTCTGGACATTCCTGGGGTAAGTGGGTAGATATTAAATGGTAAATCCATTCTAGCCTTCCAATCTGTCTAAGCATTTGTATCCCCTATATACAGTGTACCAGGGTAAATAGGGCATCCCAACCTCAGGCATTGTAGGCCATCTTTTGATCCTTTTGGTCATGTTTCAGCCAGCCACCCAAATAGATTTTTAGAGCTTTTTCTAATTCCTTGAGCTACAACATTGAATCCAGAATCTCTGCTTAGTGGGCCTATATCAATAAATTCAGCCTGATCCAACTTTATATTCCTTCCACCATTATCCAATACCCTTAATATCCATTCCCACACATATTTCCCTGAATTCTGTGTATTTAGAGTGGAAAACTCATACAGTTCTTTTAGAGTATAGCATACTTCCTCATGAGACACAGTTTGTACTTCACCTTTGGGGGTTTGTTGTGACTTTAGCCTAGTTATATGTCTAAAAGAGAAGAGGAGTGATGTGCAAGGATAAGGAGAAGCATTAGAAGTGTCCTGCAAGCCAATTACCTCAGGGCATTCCCTTGAAGTTTCATCTGGTGAGACAGGATTGATCTCCTCAGGTGGGGGTTGGATGGCAAAGTCCTCAGGGCAGGGTGAAGGTTGAGTGATGGTGTTTTCAGGGCAGGGACGAGGTCAGTACTCCTTGGGCCAGGCTGGACATTGGGTAGTACAGAGTTGAGGTTGGGTGGTACCCTCCTCAGAGCAGGGAGGAGGTTGGGATTCCTTGGGACAGGCTAGAGGTTGGGTGGTGCAAGCTTGACAATGGGTGGTCTCCTCAGTGCAGACCATTACAGGTTTGTTTGGCAATGTCTCAGCAGATTTTAGGGTTTCAATGTTCCACTGCCAT
Organism: Cabassous unicinctus; assembly: GCA_029593785.1. Taxonomy (NCBI): domain Eukaryota; kingdom Metazoa; phylum Chordata; class Mammalia; order Cingulata; family Chlamyphoridae; genus Cabassous; species Cabassous unicinctus. Next base: position 15,100 of record JAQZBX010067737.1, read on the forward strand.
CACCATTAACCCATATATCTCCATCCCAATTCTTAGGATTCCACTCCTTTCCAATCAATGCCCTCAATTTAACAGAAGATATCCTGCAAGTTTGAGATTTTAATTTCCATTGTAATTCTGCTTCTCATACAATGAGACTCTGAGTCTGGTTTTCAGAGATCTCAAGTCTGCAGCTGCACATAACAAGATTTTCTTTCAGAGCACACATAGAAACTTTCACATTATTCATCTGCAGCACTTAAGTTGCAAATTTGAAGCCTTCAGCTCATCCCTTTCTTTTGTAACTCTATCCAGCATATTTAGGAACAGTCAGCCAACATCACTGTACTTTTTAACTATGCAAAATTCTGTTAAGGTGTCAAAAATACTCTCACTCAGAGCCTTTCCTCTTATAAGTGTGGACGTAGGCATATCCAGTGGTGATACTTTTCCATATCTCTATTGTCAACTCATGCCATGGCTTCTTGATTATTGGAAACACAGTCATTAGTGCCTTTGAATCTAATCAGAGTAGAGAGCCAAGTGCAAAACTTCCAGAACCAATTCAGAAATCCCATCTTGAATATTCTATTTCTCAAGAACCACCCTACTCTGAGTACCAGGTTGTATTAGTCAGGGTTCTCTAGGGAAACAGAACTGACAGGAGATATCTGTAAATAAAATAAGATTTTACAAAATTGTCTCACGTGATGGTTGGAATTTCCAAGTCCAAATTCCGTAGAGCAAGCTGCAAGCCAGGGACTCAGATGAAGGTCCTTGTTGAAGTCCCCAGAAGCC
>JAQZBX010067738.1:0-15877 GCA_029593785.1 Cabassous unicinctus
TACACTTTCCCACATTAACAACATCCTTCATTAGTGTGGTATATTTGTTACAATTGATGAATACATTCTGAAGTATTGCCACTAAGCATAGATTATAGTATACATTGTAGTTTACACACTCTTCCACACAATTTTGTAAGTTATGACAAGGTATATAATGGCCTGTATCTGTCATTGCAATGTCATTCAGGACAATTCCCAAGTTTCTGAAAATGCCCCCATATTACACCTGTTTTTCCCTCTCCCTCCCATCAGAACCTTCAGTGGCCACTGCCTCCACATCAATGATAAAAGTTCTTTCATTGCTAGAATCACAATAAGTGTATAATAGAATACCAGTGAGTCTACCCTAGTCCACCGTTCATTCCCCAATCCTGAGGATTCTGGGATGGTTATGCCCTCTCCACCTCTAATTGAGAGGGGGCTTAGATCCCATGGGGCAGATGGATGGGACTATCTTGCTTGTCGTTGAATACTCTCTCTGTTCCTTGGGATGGTAATTGTCCATCATCACCTCCATGTTAGCTGTCCTGGATGAGTCAAATGAACTGGAGAGTAGGTGTTGCAACTCTATTGAGATTCAGGGCCCAGCTGGCATGTGGACAGCCCAAAGATTTAAATCTCTTGGACATACACCTATCAACTCTAGAACTAACAATAGGTTCAAACAGAAGGGGCAGAAGAGCCATGTGTAGGGAAACCACAACCGAGTCCAATTCTGTCACACTGGGAAGCATAAATTCCCAGGCAGGGCCACTGACAGTGCACCAAACTCCTGAACTGTCAGCCCTGCCTATAGTGTCTGGATGTCTCCAGAGCCTTCAAGAGCCCTGCTATTTGAGGCAATATTTACTTTGGCAGTCAATGAGATTCTGCTGAGATGTGCATAAGCGTAACCTCTGGAATGACCTCCCGACTCACTTTGAAGTCTCTTAGCCATATAAACTCATTTGTCTTTACCCTTTCCCCCTTTTGGTCAGGGTCTTTTTCCAGTTGCATTGCTACAGGATGATTCTTAATCTTATTATTGGGGGCCTTATCGGAATGGCCACAAGAAGAAGAAACTGGAAGTTAGTGGAACCTGGAAGAAAAAGAAGACGCTGCTATGTGCATTGCCATGTGACAGAAAAGCCAAGGATCCGAGGATGGCTGGTAGCCAGCCCCAGAATGCCACACTCTTCTGGGAAAAAATGTCACCTGCTGACGCCTTGATTTTGGACTTCTCCTAGACTCAAAACTGAGAGCCAATAAATTCCTATTGTCTAAACCAACCATTGTATGGTATTTGTTTTAGCAGCCAGGAAACTAAGACAGAAACAAACACAAAATTACAGAAAAGTTGAAAGTACAGTTCCATACCCTCAAACAACCATTTGAGAGTAAATTGCCAATCTGACGCCCAGTCAGCTGCTAAGCTTTAGTGTGTATTACTTACAAACAAGGGCACTCTTGTATATAACATAATACAACCATCAAAGTCAAGAATTTAACACTGATACATTACTACCATCTACTCCTCAAATCCGGTTCAGAATCAAGTTGCATTAAGTTGTCATGTCTCTTTAGTCTCCTTCAGTCTGGGACAATTCCTCGGTCTTTCTTTACGTACATGATCTTGACATTTTTTAATATTACAGGCCATTTATTTTGTAGAAGTTCCCTCAATTTTAGTTTGATGTTTCCTCATGATTTGATTCATGCCATGTGTGGCCGTTGGGCAGTTTGATGTAATTATGAATTCCAAAAATATAATTGGATCATGCTTGTAAACTGATCTGTTAATCTGGGCATGATTAAGTTATGATTAGGGTGTTGACTGGGCCACGTCAGTAGGGCATTGAGCCCCACCCCTTGGTGGGTGGGGAATCGAATATAAAAGGCAAGGCAAAGAACAGAGTTGAAGCAGTTTTTTGAGAAGCAGTTTTGATGTTGGAGAAAAGGCACCAGAAGAAGAGAAGTGAGCGGTTCGTCTGATAGTCTACAGCTGACCTTGTGGAGGAACCAGAAGAGCTAAGCCCAGAGAGAAATGCAGCCCCAGGAAGAGAGGAACACAAGAAGCCTGAACCCTGGCAAACGTCGGCAGCTGTCTTGCTCCAACACGTGGCAATGAACTTTGGTGAGAATAAACTTAACGGTTTATGGCCTGGTATCTGTGGACTTCCACCCAAATAAATAACCTTTATAAAGACCAACCCATTTTTGGTATTTCACATTAGCACCCCTTTGGCTGACTAATACACCATGCATCGTGGGCAAGACATTACAGAGACTGGGCTCTGAGCCTCAGACAGGGCTTGAGTCCCCACACCATGTTGCCCTCTCCCCCACTGGGGCTCTGATACCCCACTCTGACCCACTGAGGCTCCCTGTCCCAGCAAGCATGTCTACCCTACTCTGTTCCACCTACTGGCTTTAGGACTGAGTGGTTCAGAAAGAGAAGGGAAGAGGGCGAGGAAGAGTGGCCATATATTTTTGTAAAATATGTGTGCAAAAGTAAGATAATTTAATTTCAATGGGTTGAGACCATTGTCTCTCTTCCCTTTGTGACACAGGAATTTTGGGGATTTGGGAAGGGGCAGCTGAGTTGGTAAAATACATTTATTTTGAGTTAGTGGCATGTATGTACATGGTTTGCAGCCATTCTGGGTATAGTTAAGTTTCTGCTAGCTAAAGGAAGGCTCTATCTAATGTTTAACATCTCCACATTTGCTGTGAGCAGAAATTACCAGTCTTGAACACAGTGGCTAATTTCACCTCCTGTTGATACAGAATTGCATAAATTCATGCCAATTGCTTTGTAGGGATGATTTCCCAGTATTTCTCATGTTTGTTCCATCTGGGGTATCAACTATGGCATATTCCTGACTATGATGTTGATGCTTCTGAATCTGGTTTCCTCAGGTCTTAGGGAGGGCAATACCTCTGCGACCTGCTTCAAGACAATGACTTTCCTCAGGCCTGAATTTTCCAAGCTCTGTGTAAAAGGACATGCCTTCAGAGTTTCAGTCCCTCTGTGGCACCCCTGTTTCCTTTAGGAAGGCTCAGCAGAGTTTCTAACAGTTTAACCTGCTTCTTAAACTGGTCTCTTTCCTTCTCTGTCACATGCGCTGTTTGACAAAACTGAATTCCTTCCTTCTTTTTGCTTTCTAACTCAGACTTTTTTTGCTGGGTCTGCCAAAGGCATACAATGTCCAAACAAATTTTCCTTAGTTGTATGATCCTAACAGGAGATAATCTCCCATCAGACCAACTTCTAAGCCAGACCTGTACTTGCTCTACTATTGTATTTAATTTTGGCTCCATTTTAATATGTGTCATCTTGTCTGTGCCTTCCCCAGACCCCTAACTCAACATATTTGTCTTGTCTCTTCCCTCAAGGTGTAGGCATAGCCAATATCCACAGAGTCAATTTCAAACTTGCCTAATAACTGAATGTTTTACTATGATTTTCCCAGTCTTTCCCTCCCTTAAATCTGTCCAAATTCCTGTAATCACTTATTGCATCTGCCCTAGTTTTTGCAGGAGTGGTTCTAATGGACTTGCCAGGAAAGTGGGGTCACAAAGTTTATATGTGACTCCTGGAGGTGTGTGTATGTGTGTATGTGTGTGTTGGGGATGATGGAAATTCCCAAAGAAAGGGTTATTGAAAGTGGGCAGAGGCTCTTAAAAGGTATTCACTTGGAGAACCATTTTGTACATTAACATATCAGAAGCTCTGAGAAATACTGCTGTAAAGATTCTGGTTGGGAATAAAGGAATAGATTAGAAGATACCATGAGAAAAAAATCAGAAAAATTCAGAATATGGGATAGTCTGCAAGACAACGGACTTGATCTCATCAAAAACACATAATCAAGGAAGCAGATGTGGCTCAAAGAGTTGGGTGCCCACCTATCACATGGGAAGTCCTGGGTTCGGTTCCTAGTGCCTCGTAAAGAAGATGAGCAAGACAACGAGCTGACTCAATGGGCTGGCGCAGCGGGCTGGTGTGGTGAGCTGAAGCAATGAGCTGATGCAACGAGGAGACCCAAGAGAGACCCAACAAGCAAGGAGCAGATGTGGCTCAAGCAACTGGGTGCCTTCCTCCCATATGGGAGGTCCCAGGTTCAGTTCCCAGTGCCTCCTAAAAAGAAGACGAGCAGACACAGAGAGCACAATGAGTGCAAACAATGAGCGGGGGGAGGAAATAAATAAATCTTTTAAAAAAAAACACCCATTATCAGGAGAGGATTGTAGGAATATGGTGGAGTCTGAAGCTGCAGAAATCAATCCCTCCACCAAAACAACTATTAAACTGGCAAGAACTGTCTGAATCAACTATTTTGAAACTCTGGATTCTAGCAGAACACTGTGCAGCATCCAAGGAAGAGCTGGAGGAAGAGGCTGGTAAATTATGGTAAATACCAGTGAATTTCACCCTCCTTGCAGTGGCTACCATCCCTAGCCCCCAGCCTCATGGCAGACAGCAGTAGGGACTTCAGTCCAGGCTCTTAGTGCAGCTTGCTGGTTAGAGTGTGCTATAAGGACCTCGTCCTCCAAACTCTGGGAATTTTGCTATTGATTAGCTACTTCAGATCGCTGCAGGGTGGCTTTGAGCATAGCCATTGTTCCTAACCCCTTCAGATAAAAATGGCAGAGGAATCTTAAAGAAAGTACCCTTCATCAAAACTAGGGAAAACAGTTAAAGGGCTGCAGTAAAGGTGCAAGTGCCCAGTCAAGAAAGCACAGCTTCAAAAGTCGTAGGAGGAGCTCTTTATGACCTTGATGGCACCTCTCCTACTCCCTCCCTGGTGTGGTATGGAGCCAGCCTGCATGTCCATTGTAAATCTCTGGTTCTGTTCCAGAGGGAGCAGAGTGGCCTCTATGAGCACACTGGGGTGGTGCATGTAGGTCAGTGCCAATCTATTGGGTGGAAGTCCAATAGAATTGAATCAAGAGTTCAAAAACCAACCTCCATTTTTATGGCCAACTGATTTTCAACAAGGTGTCAAGTCCACTCAACTGGGAAAGCATGATCTCTTCAATAAATGGTGCTGGGAAAACTCATATCCATATGCAAACGAATGAAGGTGGACCCCAACCTTACACTATATACAAAAATCAACTCAAAATGGATCCAAGACCTAAATCTAAGAACCAGAACTCTAAAACTCCTAGAAGAAAACATAGGGAAGCGTCTTCAGGACCTTGTGTTAGGGGATGGTGTCTTAGACTTTATACCCAAAACATGAGTAACAAAAGAAAAAATAGATAAATGGGACCTCATTAAAATGAAAAACTTTTGTGTATCAAAGTTATGAAAGTAAAAAACAACCTACAGAATGGGAGAAAATGTTTGGAAACCACATATCCAATGAGGGTTTAATATTCCAGATATACAAAGAAATTCTATAACTCAACAACAAAAGGACAAAACAATCTAATTAAAAAAATAAATAAATAAAATAAAATAAAATAATATATATATATATATATATACCTGAATGTGGTTAAAAGGGAAATTTTAGGTTGTATTTATGTTACTAGAAAAATTAAAAAAACAACAACAAAGGACTGTAGGACACAAACAATGAACCTTAATGGAAGCCATGCACTATAATTAATAGTACATTTGTAATAATGGTCCTTTATCAATTGTGACAAATGTACCAAATTCATGGTATTAATATTAGGGGAGGAGCCTAAGGGAACTCTGTATTTTCTGCATGATTTTCTGTAAACCTACAACTTCTCCAATTAAAAAAAAGCATTAAAAAAAGAAGAACCTAAAGAGACGTAATAATCAAACGCGGTATGTAAACTGTGATTGGTTTTGATTCAAAAGAAAAAAAAGCTATACAAACCATATTGAGGATGAAAGGGGAAATTTGAATGTAGACTATTAGATGATATTAGGGAATTCTTGTTAATTTTCTTATGTGATAATGCTTTTATGGTTATGTAAGAATGTTCAGAAGATGTATGCTCAAGTATTTAGAGGTGAAATGTAATGGTATTATGATGTCTGCAAATACTTTTTAAGTTATTCAGCAAAAAGAATATATATATGCAAAAATTCACAAAATGTTAATAAATGTTGAATCTCAGTTGTGAATATGTGGGTGTTTTTCATATTATTCTTTCAAATTTTCTGTAAATTTTATTTTTAAAAATTTGAAAAAAAGAGAAACCTATTTAACCTAGTGTTCCAAACATACTCGACTATGAAATTCTTTTTTCACCTTAAATATATTAATATTGAAGCATCTGCTGCTTCACAAAGCACATTCGGGGACATGCTGGCCCGGGGCAGGCTCTTAGTGGCTTCATTTAAACATATACAATAATGATAAATGCTTATTTTAAGAATAAAAATTCTTTTCAGAAAAGTTCAAAATGCCCTTAAAAAAACTCATCCAAAGAGCTTATAAAATGTTTGCTACATTGCTGAAACAGTTCTAATATTCTTAACACAAAGGTGTGACTCCATTGGCCTCAAAGTTGAAGGTTTTCCTGCATAGTGACGACTGAATGTCTAGAATACATTATCTAAGTCCTTTCTCTTAATATATACTCATGGACAATGATCCAGGCTAAATTTTCAATCATCTGTATCTTCTGTGATTAAAGAATTGGATGAAATGGTAAATTATTTAGAACATTTTCATGAAGAGAGATAAATTAAAATTTGCAGGCATAACTGATCCCAAGTATACAGATTAAGGTTAATAAAATTGCAATCTATAATTTTAAGTTGAATCCATCACACACATAAATGTTTGTTTCATTTTATTTCCTTAAATGGAGATTTGGGGGAGTGTAGTTGTCTTTGCTGTCATCCATTTTCTCTTCTGGTAAAAAGAAACTTGGTTTTCATTTAAGGACAACTACCCTTACCCAACTCTCAGCCCCTGGGGCTCTTTCCCACCTCCCACTTGTGAGTGCCCTGCTGGAGCTCTAACAGACACGTTAGGTTGTAAAACAAGACCTGTATCTGAGGATCAGATGGACGTCTTGGCTACTACTCTTCAGATGACAATAAGGGCAAAGCTCTGCTACTTACAAGCTGTGTGATCACGGGCAAGTTATTCTTAGCCCCAATTTCCTTATCTGTAAACTGGAGATAATTCTAATACATGCCTTTCAGGTTGTTGTAAGGATTAAATGAGTCAATACTTAGAAAGTGCTAAGCACATGCCTGCTTTATAGAAATCATTTAATAAATTTTAGTTGTTATTGTTTTTATTATTGTTCTCATTCTTAATCTTATGGGGATATTGTAAGGCAATACCTTGCATAATGAAACAATACACAGAAATGCCAAGGTTTGGAAATAGGAGATTCACCACATGGGCAAATGGGTAATAGTTAGGGCCCTGAATCTATTCCCTGGACTTGACCTTCCCTTGGGGTTTCTTTCATTTCAATGTTGGTGTCGAATTTCATCAAATCATATGGTAAGCTGTTAAATCCCAATTTGACATGTGGTTGGAGACTAGAACCCAAGTCTTCTGACTCCCATTTTATTTTATTTATTTATTTTTTAAAGATTAATTTATTTACTTGATCCATTTTAAACCCCCCCTTCCCCATTTGCTGTTTTTTGTGTCCATTCGCTGGGCAATTCTCTGTGTCTGTTTCATCTCTTCTCATCCTCCTCCTCCAGTCTTTACCAGGATTCGATCCTGGAGACCTCCGATGTAGGAGAGAGGTGTTCTGCCATCTGCGCCACCTTGGCTCCTGGTTTTCGGAGCTTTCATAGCATCTCATCTTGTCTCTCTCCTTTTACGTCATCATCTTGCTGCATGGCTCCCGGGGCCTGGCGGCTCACCAGCACACAGAGCCTGGCAGCCCATGCGCCTTCTATATATATATATTTTTTATTTTACCGGGAGGCCCCGGACATTGAACCCAGGTCCCTCCATATGGCAGACGGATGCCCAACCATTTGAGCCACATCCGCCCCCTGACTCCCATTTTAAATGTATCCAGCACCATTGTACTATTTTACCCATGTTTTAGTTACCTATTACTGCAAAACAAATCACCCTAAAACCTAATGGCTTAAAATGACTATGATTATTCATTCCTCACAATTGTGTGAGTTATCTGGACATTCTTCTGCTGGTCTCACCTGGACTTACTCATGAGGGTGCATTTAGCTGGAGGGTCAGTTAGGAGCTGGGCCCAGCAGGGATGGTTGGGTGACTGGGCCTCTTTCTCCACATGGTCTTTCATTCTGGGGTTCTTCATGGCAATGTAGTTGCAGGGCAGCTTTTCTGAAAGGGCAAGCCCCATGCACAGACGCTTAGCAAGCCCCTGCTTGTGAAAAGCTTACTGATTTCCCACTGGCCAAAGCAGGTCACATGGCTAAGCCTAGCCTCCATATTGGAGAGGATTACACAGGGGTGGACACCAGGAGGAGTGACTCACTGAGTATCATTACTCTATCCACCCCACCACACTTTATGGTTGTCACTTCCTGATCCGGACATAGAAAAGGGCAGCACAATAATAGTTGGTCCTAAGTTCACACCCAAAAGCCAAACTTTAAATGGAATATGTTTATTATAAACAATATATATCTATGTATATAAGAAAGTAATAAAGTTCTTTGCACATGATTGAGCTTAATAAATAAATAGCATATGAATATATATGAATATATGATGGACTAAATAAAAGTACATTTGGAATGTTCCTATTTCTTTGACAAAGAACATAAGTCATTATGCAATAGGCTAAAATGGGACACTCTTTTTCTTGCCAAGCATCTACTTCGTTTAGAGTCTGCTTCCTGCTACAAGTAAAAGAAAATCCAACTCAATTGCTTTAAGCCATAAGAAATGTATCAGCTTATTTAACAGGACATCGAATAGGCAGGCCTCAGTTCTTTCCATCTCTCCACTCCTCCATAGCCACAGGGTTAGCTTCATCCTGTGGCTGGTTTCTCTTATGGTCAGAGGTGAATGGCCAGCAACCAGTGGGGCCACACTTACCTCATTTACCTTCAGGTGGAAAGAGACAGACAAAGCATGCTGGCTCCCCTTGCTCTCCCAGAAGAGTTAAAAGCCCCCTTCCTTTGTGCCCCAACAAACCTCCTCTCACATCTCACTGGCCTTACGGGGACTGCATAACCATTCCTGAGCAAGACAGGTGGTGCGGAATGAAATTACTTTGAAGGGCTTAGCCTATCTCAAGGCCCAGTCCTGCAGTGAGAGAGGGGTCAGCTTCCCTCAAAGCACTTGACTGTTTAGAAGAGGCTTAGATATCCCTAATAAGAATCTGAGGACTATTAGAAAAGGGGAAATGGATGCAAGGAAGGCAATCAATAATACTCAATACACCTTCTTTAAAGCCCAACTTCCTTGTTTCTACGTATGGCTATTGTTACATTAAACTTCCATGATGATTTCTCAAGATATTTTGCTCCTCTTCATTTAACATTAATCATGGAATTTTATCCCTCACAGTCTAGTCTTTATAAAATAACATAGCTATCATTTTCATTATTTATTGAGTACTGCAGTGAATCTGAAGGGACAAACCAACATGACCCCCCCATCAAGTAGTTTATATACATTAATCCTATGTATATAGTTTATATACATTAATCCAATGTATTAACCCCATTTTATTGATGAGAAAACCAAGACTCAAAAAGATTCAAAAACTGCCTAACATCATAAGGCTTTTAAGTGGCAGAGATGAAATTAAAGTCTAGGTCTTTAGACTCAAAGACTCCGCTATTTTCACTATAGTACACTGCCTCTCAACTTGGCAGAATATTTAATTTAATTGGATCATTCACTTTTATTATAATATTTTCCCCTAGATCAAGTCAGAATATTTTAGGAATGGAAGGGAAACTCCTGAAATTTTCTACTTTGGTGTTTCTCAGGAAGTGTCTTAGGAAAGGTCCTAAATCTATCTAGACTATCATATTTTTAGTATACAATCTATAGCGAGTCACTAGTTGTGGTTTATTTAGTTATATTTCTGGAAGTTTTCTACATACCCTATGCTTCAAAACATGTAATAAGGTCATGTTTACTTATTTTAACTGGACGTTACTAATTTGGTTAGTTCTCTTCTATAGGTGTAGAATTCTTTGTATTTTGTCTTTAAAGTTCTGATTAAAATCAGGACCACACCATTGCTTGACTCTAAGGTGACATTCACATTATCGTCTCCTAGTGCCACCTAGAATCCATGTGTATCAGCTTGCTTACACTCTACCTCCAAGAGGAATGTGCAGTTGGTAGGGGAATATTATTTCTCTACCTCATGGGGACAACTTGATTCCTCCCAAACTCCAAGTACGTGGATCTGGTTTTTCCCCTAGTCATTTCCTATTAGAGGGATACCTAGAAAAGAAGACAAGTTCAGGGGCAATCTGCTCATTCACATTTGCTGTGTGATGTGAATGGTGTATCCTACTCTAGGAAGAGTCTAACCCTAAAATAACCTTCTGAGGCATCTTTGATTGGGGCAGAACTGAATCTCTGGGTTGTCTATAGGTGTGCAGATTCCTGGGATCAACACAGACCATTCTGAGAGGCTGCTTCGTATTTCTTAATCTACATATGCTTCCAGGGATGGGGACAAAGTCACCTACATCTACCTTCAAGTTTCAGATTTAGTTAAAATTAGGGAAAGTTCCTAAGTTATAGAAAAGAAGCATGTCAGTATAAATTGGGCTTAACAAAATCTCAAAGAAATTCAGTTTAACCAGATTTCAAAATAACTTCTTGAGCTAGTATTCTGTATTTCTGAACTAGCAGGCGAATCCTCAGAATTTTCAGCTGCCAATCCTTTGAAAAGCCCTACTGGATTGTAAAAACCAATCTTTTTAACAATTTTGCAATCTGTCAAAGGTTTTGGTCTTCCCTTCTAATAAGCATTTCTTCTTGCTTTTTGGTAGAGCCCCATTTTTTTTCACTCCTCCCCCATGAATTCAAATTCTTAGCTCCAGGTCTAAGCCAATCATGGTGGTCCTATTTTCTTTGCAATGATAGGTCAAGGCTTGGGCATATGATATAATTCTGGCCAGTGAGCCATGAGTGTGAGTCTGCTGGGAGACTTCTGGGAAATGTTTCTTCATTCATAAGAGTGAAAAAAGAGAACGTGTCTCTTCTTTTGATATTGTCATATTTGAATGTGATGTGTGGATCTGCCACAGCCATTTCATGACCTCAAGGAGAACTGGCCTGTCAAGTCCACCAGCTCAGTTTGGTAGAGTGGAAAGATGAAAAAGTCCTGGGTCCTTGTTTTAGTTTGCTAAGCTGCTCAAAGCAGACACTATAAAATGAATTGGCATTTAACAATGGGAATTTATTAACTTACAAGCTTACAGTTTTGAGGCTGAGAAAAATGTCCAAATCAAGGCATCATTAGGTGATGCTTTCTTCCCAAAGACCAGCTGTCAGCAAATCCTAGACTCCTCTATCACATGGCCAGGCACATGGTGGAGTCTGTGGTCTCTCCCTTCTCTTCTGGGTTTCATTGCTTCAGCTTCTTTCTTCCATGTGTTTTCTCTCTCTTTCCATATTCATCCCATTTATAAAGGACTCCCATAAGAGGATTAAGACCCACCCTGGGCCACGCCTTAACTCAAGTAGCCTAATCAAAAGGCCCTACTTGTAATAAGTGTATATTCACAGGAATGGATTAGCTTTAAGAACATGATTTTCTGGGTAAATACAGTTTCAAGCCATTACAGTCCCTGATTATGAAATTGAGTGACTCAGTTAACCAAGCCTGGGGCAGCCCTACAACTGGTCTTAGGTGAGATAATTAATTTAAGTCAGCTGAGTCAGCTTTTCTGTTAGGATGCTCTCCATTGCAGGTAACAGAAAACCTAACTCAGCTGGCTTAAATTTATTTTTTTCTGTTGAGATCATTCTAAGTGATAGAGCATTATACATCATATTTTGAAGCCTCCCCGAGCTTCTGCCATGATCTCCCCTAGGCTATATCCCCTTCCAATTAGTTGATTCTTCATGCCATCATTGGAGTGACTTCCTAAAATTGAACTAAATCCTTCAAAAGCTACCTTTTGCTTTCTGGGCCAGGCACTCAAGACCTTTATTCACTAGGGCTAGGCTGGATATCTCTGACCACATATCCCATCAGGTCAGTCTCCTAATGCTAGGTACCCTAATGCTAGACATTGCAACTATTGTCATGCCTTGACCATGCTATGTTCTCTCTCCACATTGTACTTTACAAATGCTGTTCTCACTGCCTGGAATGCCCTTCTCTGCCTGATTGGTCACCCACAAGTCAGCCTTCAAGACTCAGTCTCTTTGGGTGACCCTTTGTAATTCTACCCCCCTTAATTCCCCAAGGTTGTCAGATGTTCCCCTTCAGTGCCTGTCACCCAGATGGGATCCTCTATTAATGCACGTATAACTCTATACTGTATTGTCAGATTATTTGTCTCCTACATTTGACTATCAGGTCTTTGAGGGAAGGATGTACCTTATTCATCCTAGCATCTCCAATGCTTAGTACATTACTTAGCACAAAATAAGCAGATTTATTAATGAATAAAAATAATGGTATAACCCAAACTTGGGTTCATAAAGACAACTGTTTTCTCCTTTCTTTAGTTGACTTTTTGTTGATATTATTGCATACTACTACATCCTCAGCAAGGTAGCAAGGAGCAGAGGAAGGAAACCCTATAATTCTAACATCTGTTGTCAAAATTTTGGAGGCCAATAAGGCAAGCTTAATGAATATTTCCTTTTGTATTTCTCTTATCCATTCTATGCCTGTCCATGTGATGAATTTTTCAAAGATATAAACCTACTAGGTGTCAAGCATTGTTCTAAGAGTTTGGGATACATCATTAAACAAAACAAAGTTGCCTGCCTTTGGAGAGTATAGACCCTATAAGTAAACTTTCAGTCATTTCTCTTCTTTGTATCTTAGTTCTGCATTTGTGCATGAACACAAAACACTGTAATGGAAAGGTTGCAGATTCCCAGATGAAAGGCAGGGATAAACACATGGGTATATTGTTCTCTAGAACCAAGGACAGTTAAGAGGAGGAGGTGGCCAATTAAATCTGCTTCTTGACATTGTTCCTAGCAATCCACAACAGGCATCAATTTCATTTCTTAAGTTTTATATTTGCTCCTAGCATTCTGAGGTTATAGCTTCCTTCCTGGCTCCAGACTTCCAAGGACTCCATCTGGGAGTCCTCCAATGCACCACTGTGCCATGTCCCTACTCTACTTTGCTGGGGACTTTTTGCTGAGAGATCCCTTGCCACCTCCATGGGTACAGCAAGCTTGTAGAGGCCCATCTGGACTCAGGATCGATTTCATATAAAAAATCGGGTGTATTTGAAAGGCATCAAGGTAAGCTTTTATGTTTAGTTCCTGCAATCCCAGTTTCTATTGTGGTGGAAGCTACACTGGGAATAAACGCTGATTTTCTTCTGAGAAACACATTACCACATAAAAAAGCACTAATTGCTCTGTGGGAAATGTTTTTATTTTACAGATACTCTGTGGCTCTGAAGTGACAGCATGATTACATTTCTGACAGTATCACTGGTACAATTTCCAGTCTCCTTAGGGAGAGCAATGTGGGGATTTTCCTCCTGGAAAGACAGGCAAACTTGCTTGTCCCTAAGGTACACATGATTTAAACACGATTCAAAATAAATAAGAACAGATGATATGATAGCAAATACGGAACGCTTGGCAATTCAGCTAAAATAAATGGCCTATCCATAACTCTACGGGAGCATGAAGTAGAACTGCAAAAATAAGAACTCTGTATCTTTGACTCAGTTTTACAAGTTCCCAAATGTTCTCTTTTCCATCTACAATTGGGGAAATGTAAGAGGGACTGGAAGAGAGAAATGAAACTGGAAGAGTAGGAAAATAGAAGCCTTAGAAAGAAATATAATAGGAGAACGGAGGAAAGGTACAGCTTCAGTGTTAATTCTCTTGGAGACTCTCCTTCCAATTATTGTGCCATCTTGCATCTACACAGACACCGGCGGGCCTCAAGCTCCGTGGAGGCCGCGCCGCGGCGACAGAAAAGCTGCCTCTGGCCGTTGAGCACCTAGAAAGCGCTTTCGCAGGAGCAGGGCAGTGGCCGAGGGCGTGGGGGCGGTGGGCGCAGACAGCCGTGGTCCTGCCGCTCCCGCCGAGCGTGGTGATAGTGGGGGTGGGGCCAGCGGTGGCGGTGGAGGGCCTGGTAGTCGCGAGGACCCTCGTCGTCCTCCGCGACTCCTTCCCGCGCGCAGCAGACGGTTTCCAGGCGCCTCCGCAGCCGCCGCCGGAGTCGGCCGTCGCCTGACTGGAAAAAGAGATAGACGAAAGGATTGAAGGCGCTGTTGGCCACCCCCACGACGCGCAGCGCCGCCACCAGGTCCTCGTCCTCCGTCTCTCCCGCGGGCCCCGACGACCACGCAGCGGCCAGCCGAGCCGCGAAATAGGGCAGTTCGCAGCCCGCAAATAGCAGCGCCAACACCAAGCTCATCTTCAGGCTTTGCACTTTGGCGCGGGGCAGCGCGCTGGCCACTGGGGCTCGGCCGGGGCTTGCCGACCAGGGCGCCGCCGCCGCCAGGGCCTGGGACCGACGGTGCCACCAGGCACAGAGCAGAAGGCTGCAGGCGACGCCCATGATCGCGACGGGCGCCATGAAGCCCGCGATGGCCTCGTAGAGCGTGTAGACCTGCAGGTGCCATCGCGGCAGGGGTGCGAAGATGCCATGGCAGCGACGCTCCCCCGGCCAGGTGCGGGCAGCAGGGGGCGCAGCGGGCGGCGGCGACGGCGACGGGGCGCCCCCGCGCACCACGAAGGTGGGTGGCAGCGCGAGTAGCAGAGCCAGCAGCCAGCTCAGGGCGGCGAGGGCGCGCGCGGGCAGCGGCGGGCTCAGTGGACAGCGCACAGCGTGCTGGCGCTCGAGGGCGATGAGCGCCACGAGGTGGGCGGAGGCGCCCCGGCCGGACGCCTGCAGCAGCTGCACGAAGCGACATGCCAGGTCGCCTGCGGTGGCGCGCGGCCTGCCCAGCAGCTCCCAGGCCAGCTGCGATAGCGCGGTGCCCCCGCACGCGTACAGGTCTGCCACGGCCAGCTGCACCAGCAGTAAGTCCATCTTGCGACGCTTGGGCCCCGCCCAGGGCCCGCCGCCGCCGCACAGGCGGCACAGCACCGTGGCGTTGCCGGCCACCGACACCACCAGGATGACCCCTAGGAAGACCAGGCGGACGCAGCGGCTATGCAGTCCGGGCGATGGGGGCCCTTGGGCGGGGACTCCCTGACCGGAAGTCAGGTTGAGACCCCAGCCCAGCGAGTTGGATTCCGAGTAGTTGGGCGCCGGCGGCAGAGTTGAGGGAGTGAAGGGATCCTCCATCCTTAGGAGGAAGAGGTGACACCGAAGAGGGTGGGCAGGGCGCGGGAAACCAATGTGGAGGCGAGGAGGCGCGGGGCGCGACTCTGGGTCTGCGAGTTCCCAAAGTTAGTTGAAAACGCACACGCATAGAGAGGGAGATGGATTCAGGCGGATATGCACTAAGTTGTTTTTATAGGTTGTCCTCGTGATTTGTCACTCAGATGTGGGTTGTACAATCGAGGAACACACATGATTCCTATTCTCCACCCTCTTCCCCTCGTCCCCCTCCCCCCCGCCCCCCAAACCCGGCGGATCCCCTTCGAACTGCTGCCGCCGTCCCTCTCGCTTCCCTCGCAGGAGCAGTGGACCGTTGGGCTCTGGGAACCTTTCCGGTTAGTCATTTACACATAGAGCACACCCCGGGCAGAGGGTCACTTTGCTAAGGCTTATGTTGACCCTGGACCAAACATGAGAGAGGAAGCTACTGACTGAGATTGTACCCTCCAAAAATGATTTCGTGTTAGTGATTTCCAATTTA
>JAQZBX010067739.1:0-15875 GCA_029593785.1 Cabassous unicinctus
TGTAATTCCTGTATTTATTTCTTTAATCATTTAATACATAGTTATTTTATATTCTGAATCAAATAATTCTAATGTCTGGAGTTCATGGGTGTCTAACTGTATAGTTATCTGTTTCTGTTAATTTTTACTAATATTGGTTTATTTCTTTATGCGTTTGATTATGTTTGATTATCACCTTATGTTTGGTGGACCTAAGATGGAAGTTCTGAACCCTAAATTGAGGATGTTTTCATTAATTTTTGCCTGTATCCAGAGGAGACTACCAAAATGGGATCACTCTAACCACCTCCTGATTTCCTGGCTTATTTTGGAATTTATATATTTATGTCTCCCACTCCTGGCCACAGAATAAGCTCTTGATTTCAAATACATTATTTCATTTTTCCTTATGGCTACCCTACGTTTTCATTTGCTTACAGCTCACAGTTTTGGTCTCAGTTCACTTTGTCTATATGTTTTGGGATGGAGGATTGTTTGCAGATTTATCTTCCTTATTATGAGATATCCTTGCATTAAAAAGTATATTTTATCCAGAAGTTAGTTGTTTTTGAGTGGGAAGGCTCTTAAGACTATCACATTTGTCATACATTTGTGGAAGTGGAAATTCCATGTATCGTTTTGTCTCAAAGAGGTTTCTTATATACTGCAGAGTAGTGTTTTTCTAACTGATTCAGACTGAGAGTCTCTTTCTTTAAGCAAATTTATATTTGTTGAGGACAAAGTTATGTGAGTTTAATTTTGCCATATTATTTTGTTGTTATTTCATTTGTATAGGTTTAAAGCATTTTTATAATGTTTAATCAAATTTTCTGAAAATGTAAATCAATAGAAAACACGTACAATGATAGATCACACAGTATTAATACTGGTTTGAAATGGATGGCAGATTTGAAAAGGCTTTTTTTAATTTTTTACTATCTACAATAATTTATATTAATGGTGTGAATATATAAAATGTATATATAAATATATTAATGTATACATAAAATAGATTCATGGAATTACAAAAGAAGTGTTATAAATGGCCAGTTCTCTGAAACGAAAAAAAAAAAAAGATCACTGAAATTTTGATAGGGTTGCATTGAATCTGTAGCTCACTTTGGATAATATTGACATTTAAGCAACATTAATTTTTCCAATCCACGAGCATGTAATGCTTTGCCATTTATTTAGGTCTTTTACAATTTCTTTCAGCAGTGCTTTGTAGTTTTTACGGTGCAAATCATTTATCTCCTTGGTTAAATTTATTCTGAGATATTATATTATTTAAGATGATATTATAAATGGAAATGTTTTCTCAATTTCCTCTTCAGATTGTTGATTGCTAATGTGTAAAAACATGATTGATTTCTGCACGTTGATCTCACACCTTACCACTTGGCTGAACTCATTTATTAGCTCTAATAATTTTTCTTGTGGATTTCTTTGGATTTTCTATATATACGATCATGTTGTCTGCAAATAGAGATAGTTTTGCTTCTTCCTTTCCCATTTGGATGCCTTTTATTTCTTTTTCCTCCCTAATTTCTCTGCTTAGAATTTCTAGTACAATGTTGAATACTATTGGTAAAAGTAGGCATCCTTGTCTTGTTCCTGATCTTAGGGGTAAAGCTTTGTCTTTCATCATTGAATATATTAGCTGTGGATTCTTCATAAATGGCCTTTATCATGTTGAGAAAGTTCCCTTCAAATTCCTAATTTTGTGAGTGGTTTTATCAAGAAGGAATGTTGGATTTTGTCAAATAACTTTTCTGTATCTATTGAGATAACCATGTGATTTTTTTCCCCTTTCCTTTATATATATTTGAATTGTATTGATTGATTTTCATATGTTGAACCACTCTTGCATTCCTGGAATAAACCCCCTTGCTCATGAAGTATATCTTTAGTATGCTGTTGGATTCAGTTTGCTAGTACTTTGCTAAGTTTTTGCATCTACATTCATAAGGGAAATTGGGCTGTAATGTTCTTTTCTTGTGATGTCTTTACCAGGTTTTGGTCTCAGAGCAGTATGAGCCCCATAGAATGAATTAAGAAGTGTTCCCTCCTCTTAAATTTGAATAAGATTGATGTTAATTCTTTAGTTGTTTGGTAGAGTACATTGATGAAGCCGTTTGGTCCTAAAATACTGTATTTTGGGTTTTTGTTTGTTTGTTTTTGTAATAATACACCTTATTTTTAGAGAAGTTTTAGATTTCCATTTACAGAAAAATTACACTGAAAGTATAGGGAATTCACATATAACCCCTCCCTCACACACACACACTCACAGTTCCCCCTTTATTAACATCTTACGTTTGTGTGGTACATTTGTTACATTTGATGAACCAAAATTGAAGCATTGCTACACTAACCAAAAACTATACTTTACATTATGGTTTACATTTTGTGCTGTATAGTTTTATAGGCTTTGACAAATATATAATGCCATGCATCTGTCATTGCAGTATCATACAGATTGGCTTAAGCACTGTAGTTGTTATAATTTTGTTGAGGTTTTTTATTTCTTCTTGAGTTAATTTAAATAATTGGTATATTTGTAGGAATTTTTGCATTTTGTTTAGATTGCCTAATTTGCTGGCATACAATTGTTCATAGCATTCTTTTATAATCGTTTTTATTTCTGTAAGGTCAGTAGTGATATTACCATTTTCATTTCTAATTCCAGTTATCTTCATATTTTATCTTTTTTGCTTTGTCAGTGTAGCTAAAGGGCTATCAATTTTATTGATCTTTTCCAAAGAGCCAAAATTTTCTTTTGTTTACTTTCTCAATTGTTTCTATCCTTTAGATTCTATTTCATTTATTTCAGCCCTAATCTTAACTATTTCATTCCTTCTTCTAATGGTGGGCTTATTTTACTCTTCTACTAATTCCTCAAATGTGAAGTTAAGTTTTTAATTTAAGATTCTTTCTTTGTTTTTTAATATTGATGCTCATAGCTATAAATTTACCAGTGTGCACTGCCTTCACATCATTCAATAGCTTTGGTATGTTGAGTCTTTATTTTCATTTGTCTCAACATCTTGTCTAATTTCTCTTGTAATTTCTTCTTGACCAATTTGTTGTTTAGCTGTGTGCTGTTAAATTTTCTAGTTTACCTTCTGTTATTGATTTCTAACTTGATTCTTTCATGGTTGGAAAATTTAATTTGTACAATTTAAACATTTTCTGATTTATTGAAACTTCTCTTGTGCCCCAGCATAGGGTCTATCCTGGAGAATGATCCATGTTTATTTGAAAAGTTGTTGGATAAATTTTTCTACACATATCTGTTTTATCTAGTGGTTTAGAGTATTGTTCTGATCTTTATTTCTTCTGTCTAGACATTCTATCTAAAATTGAAAGTGATGCATTGAAATCTTTAACTATTATTGTAGAACTATTTCTCCCTTCAATTCTGTCAATATTTTCTTAAAATATTGAGGGGCTCTGTTGTAAGGTGCATATATGTTTATAATTGTATTCTTCAATTGATGCTTTTACTGATAAATAATGACATTCTTTGTCTCTTGTAACAATTTTTGACTTAAAGTTTATTATGTCTGATATTAGTATAGCTAACTCAGAGCTCTTTGTTTACTATTTGCATGAAATATTTTTCCATCCTTTCACTTTCAACCTGTTTGTAACTTTGAATCTTTGATGGGTCTCTGGTAAACAATATATAATTGGGTCGGGTCTTTTTATCCATTCTTCCAATCTCTGCCTTTTCATTGGAGAGTTTAATACATCAATATTTAAGGCAATTATTTATAAGGCAAGATGTACTTCTACTATTTTGATAATTGCTTTCTGTCTTATACCTTTTTCTGTCACTGTTTTCCTCTGTTACTGTCTTCCTTTTTGTTTAGATTAGCTTTTATAATAAGCCATTTTCAATCATTTCTCACTTTCTTTTGTATATCCTTTTCAGGCATTTTCTTTATGGTTATCGTGGAGAGTACATTTAATATTTCAAATGTATTACAATTCAATTGTTAATAAGAACTTGCCTTCAATAGCCTACACACATATTCTGTTCCTATATCCCTCCATTCCTTCCTTTTATGTTGTTCTTGTTGCAAATTACATATTATGCATTGTGTGCCCAATAACCATTGTTTATGCTTGTTTAGTGAAAAATTCAATTCTCCTGACCTTTTCAATTATCCTTATAGTCACCTGCACTGGGGACTATATTTCTTCATACAACATCATTTTACTCTCTAATATTTTTCTTTTCATCCTGAAGGACTCCTTTAGTATTTCTTCTAAGGCAGGTCTAGTGGTAATGGATTCCTTTGATTATCTGGAAATATTTCGATTTCGCCCTAATTTTTGAAGGACAGCTTTCTCAGAGATGTTATTTTTAGTTAACAATTTTATTTTTCTTTCAGTACTTTAAAGCCTCCCACTGCCTTCTGGCCTCCTTTATTTCTATTGAGAAATTGGATGTTCATCTGGTTAAGGATCCCTTATATGTGATGTCATTTCTTTCTTGCTGTGTTTAGTGTTTGTCTTTATTCTTGGCATTCAACAGTTTGATTATAATGTATCTCTTTCTAGATCTCTTTGGGTTCATCCTGCTTGGCATGTATTGAGCAACTTGGATTTGAGTATTTGTAGCTTTCATCAGATTTGTGAGATTTTGGATAATTATTTCTTCAAATATTTTTTTGCATCTTTATCTCTTCCTCTTCTGAGAATCCTATGATATATATATTGGTATGCTTGATGGTGTCTGTGAATGTTTGAAGCATTTTGCAGATCCCAGAAAAGACCATGTTCTCAGAGTAATCTATTATTGTAGGTATGGGACCTTCTGATTGGATTAGATTCCACTGGGGGGCCTTCGATTGAATTGTTTCAGTGAGGCGTGACCCAAGGTAGGTCCTGGGTACTCTTGCTGGAATCCCTTATAAACAGAAGACTGAAAGCACAGAGACACACAGACAAAACCAGCAGAGACAGAGAAAGAGGCCCCAGACAGGCTGAGAGAGAAAGCCAATGGAGAGCAAGAAGCTGAAGCAATGAGGCTTGGAGAAGAGAGGAGAGACAAGCTATATGCCTGATCACCCAGAGCTGAGCTCTGAGAGCAAGAAGCTGAAGCAAAGAGACGCAGACAAGAGAGCAGTCAGTGTGTCCTGCCATGTGACAGAGACAGAGTCCAGGTTTGTTAGCAGCCAACCTTCAAGAGACAGAATCTCTTATGATGCTTTTATTTGGACATTTCCACAACCTCAGAACTGTAAGCTTTTAACCTAATAAATTCCTATTAATAAAGCCAACCCATTTCTGGTATATTGCTCCCAGCAACGTTGAGCAAACTAAAACAGTATCCTATGGGTTCTTCAGTCTCTGTTCATTTCTTTCTTTCTGCTTCTCACATTGGACAATTTCAATGTCTTATCTTCATATTTACTGATCCTTTCTTTTGCTTCCTTCAATCTGCCATTGAACACCTCTATTGCATTTTTTTTCTGTTCAGTTATTATAGTTTTCACCAGAATTTCCATTTGGTTCTTCTTTATCATGTCTATCCCATTTTCCAGATTCTTATTTTGTTCATAATGGATTTCATTTAGTTCTTTGTCCATGTTTTCCTTTAGTTAGTTGATCTTATTTAAGAGAGCTGATCTAACATCTTTGATTAGTTATTTCAGAGACTAAGTTTCTTCCAGAAAAATTTCCATTGAATTATTTTTTTTCCTGTTACTAGACCATACTTTCCTGTCACCTTGTATGTTTTGTAATTTTTTTGTTGAGTACTGAACATTCTATGTATCATGTTGTGGTGCTCAGGAAATCTAGTTCTCTCATTCCTCAGTCCACCAGAACAAAAACAAGAAAAAAGGAAAGAAAAAAGAAGTAAAAGGAAAAAAAGAAAAACGAGTGAAAAATAAGAAAAAAATTACTGAGACAAAAAAAGAAAAAGAAAAAAAGAAAAAATTTTAAAAATAAAAATAAAATAAAATAAAAAGAATGTGCATCACATCTCCAAGTCTCTCTGTAGATACTGATTGAAAATCAGAAGCTGCTGATGTCAAGGCAATAATAATTTATTTTATCATTGACTATTAACCCTCTGAAGCTTAAAACCAATTAACTATGATTTTAAAATAATATTAACTCTTATTATTAGTAGTTTCTTGGCATTTATTTTCTATCCATTTATTTTCAAACTGTGTGCTTTTGTTTCAGGAATATCATGTAAACAGCAAACTTCTAGAGTGTTTTCACACAATCTTACATTATTCTCCTTTAATTGACCCAATAAGCCCATTTCCATTTGTTGCAATTACTGACAAATTTGGATTCATGCCTACCATCATATTTTGTGTTTTTAATTTACCTTGCTTTTCCCTGCTTTATATTTTTCTCTTTCCCAAACTATATTGAATTGAGTTCTTAAGTATTATTTTCTTCCCTCTAATTGTTTTAAAGTCATATGCTTTTTCTAATTTTAGAAAAAATTTTATTTGCCTACTTGAATTAACAAAGTTCACAGTTAATCAAGATATCTATATGTCTGATGAAATATAAATGTAAGTACCTCAGAAAATTTTAATGCCAATCCTTCCAATTTATAACTTCCTGTAATCTTTGTTATCCAATAATTTGTTCCACCTGGAGTTTATATATTCTAATTTGGACAATAATATCATGGCTGTTTAGACATTCATTGCTTGATTAATTTGTTCACATATATGATTTTTAATTACTCACCATTACTATCCACATTCTACTTCTTAATTTAGAATTCAACTTCCTTTGTCCTGAAAATTTATTATTTAGAAATTTCTTCCTGAAAAAATATTAGTATTTTTTTAAACTCTGTGGAATTTTTCTTTTTTTTTTTTTTTTGCTCTTGTTAATTCAATAACAAGAGTAATTAATCTCAATTCAGGAAAGGTATACATCAGAGAGGAAAGCAAAATAAATTTTCAAAGAATGAACTGACGTGTGTTATCAGCACTGAGATTGACAAAATGTTGCCAGATCCCCAGTACACTCTTTCAGATTTACCTGTAACTATCTCCCCATAAAATTCACCACTATTCAGGTATCAGTCAGCATGGTTTGTTTTATATGATTTTGTAAAACTTTAATCATACATGACATCTTTTTGAGTCTGGTTTCTTTAGCTTTTTAGATTCTTATGCTCAACCTAAAGTTCATGTACATTTGGGATGTTTCCAGTGTGCTGCTATGAACACTCTTGGTCCTGTCTTTAAATGAGTATATATGCTCTTTTTAAAATATGTCTCTATGTGTGTATTATAATTACAGTGCCAGTATGTATTCAGCTTTATCAGACACTAACAGTTTCCCAACCTGGTTGTGCCACTCAACTTTCCCACAAGCAGTATATAAGAGTACTAGTTGTTCTGCATCCTCCTAGCATTTACTATAACTTGCCTTTTTTCATTTCACCTTTTTCATTTATTCATTTCATTTTAGGAAGTGTGTAGTTAGATCACATTATAGCATTAATTTCTACTTCCCTGATAACTAATGAATTTAAGTACTTTTTCATATATTTATAAGCCATTGAAATATTCTTTTCTGAAATACCTATTTAACGGTTTGCCCATTTTTCTATTGAAATGCTGCTTTTTTATTAGAGAAGTTATAGTTTTACAGAAAAATCTTGCAGGAAATACATCACTCCCATATAGGCCCCTATTATTTAACAACATGAATTCCTGTGGTACATTTTCTGCAATCAATTAAATAATATTATAATGGTACTATTAATATATTCATGGTTTACCTTAGGGTTCACTGTTTGTATTTTACAGTCCTATGGTTTTTACTAAATTTTATTTTGTAACATATATACAAACTAAATTTTTATTAGAGAAGCTGTGGGTTTACAGAATAATGATGTATAAAATACAGGATTCTCGTACACCACCTCACCACCAACATCTTGCATTGATATGGAACATTTGTTACAATTGATGATTGCACATTTTATAATTGCACTATTATTTAACAGTAGTAGCCTGCATTTATTGAGACATTCTATGTTCTAGGCATGGTGTGAAGTAATTTACATCGATTACCTCATTGAAAATGTCCAATAAACAGGCCTGTGAAATATGTTTTTTTATTTTTTAATTTTTTTAAATGAGAGAAGTTGTAGCTTTATAGAAAAAATCATGTAAAAAGATACAGCATTCCCATATACCCTAGTTTGTTAAAACATTGCGTTAGTGTGGTGCCTTTGTTAAAATTGACCAAAAAATTTTAAAATAGCTATGAATTCTAGTCTATAATTTACATTAGGTGTATTTTCCCATATATCACTCTATTATTAACACATTGTATTAGTGTCATACATTTGTTATAATTCATGAAAAAATTTTATGCTTGTTTTATTAACTATAGTCTAAATAGGATTCACCTTGTTATACTGTCCAATGTTTTATCTTTTAATTTTTTTTTTCTAGTAACATATAGGACCTAAATTTTTCCATTTTAACCACATTCACATGTATAATTCAATGCTGTTATACACACTCATAATAATGCACTACGCTAACCATCATCCATTCCAAACCCTTACAATCAACCTAAATAGAAATTCTATACAAATTAAGCATTGACTGCATATTCTCTACCCTTAATCTATCCCCAGAGAAACTATTTTCTGGATTATAACTTTATGAGTTTGCTTATTCAATGTATTTTATATCAGTGAGATCATACCATATTTGTCATTTTGTGTCTGGTTTATTTCACTCAGCATAATATCCTCAAAGTACATTCAATCCTTTTTACAGCTGAATAATATTCCATTGTATGCACATACCACATATTGTTTATCCATTCATCAGTGAACTAACACTTGTATTGTTTCCAGTTTGGACAACTGTGAATAATGCCACTATGAATGTCTGTGTGCAAATATCTTTTCAATTATTCTGGTACCTACTAGTGGGACTGCAGGGTCATATGGTAATATACTTCCTGAGGAACTGCCAAACTGTCTTCCACAATGGCTGCACCATTTTACATTCTCACCATCAATGAATGAGTGCTCCTGTTCCTACAAATCCTCTTCAATCCTTTAAATTTTCTGTTTTTGTGTAGTAGTATCCAATTTAGTAAGTGTGAAATACTATGTCATTGTGGTTTTGATTTGCATTTTCCTAATAGTGATTTTGAGCATCTTTTCATGTGCATTTTGGCCATTTGTATATCCTCTTTGGAGAAATGTTTATTCAATTTTTTGCCCATTTTTAATTGCATTGTTTGTCTTTTCATATTGAGTTGTAAGATTTCTTTATATATTATGGGCATAAACCCTTATTGGACATGTGGTTTTCAAATATTTTCTCTCATTTTTAAGTTGTCTTTCCACTTTCATGACAAAGTCCCCTTATATGTAAAAGGGTTTTTTTCTTAATTTGATGAGATCCTAATTTTTCTTTCATAGCTTGTGCTTCAGATATAAAGTCAAAGAAACCATTGCCTAACACAAGATCCTGAAGATGCTTCCCTACATTATTTTCTATGAGCTTTATAACACTGGTTCTTATATTTGGGTTGTTGAGCCATTCTGAGTTAATTTTTGAATTGATGTGAGATAAGGGTCCTCTTCTGATCTTTTGTATATGGATATCCAGTTCCCTTAAGACCATTTATTGAAGAGACTATACTTTCCTGATTGAGTGGAATTCACACCCTTGTCAAAAATCAATCGACTATACATGTGAGGGTCTATTTCTGAACTCTCAATTTGATTCCATTGAACAATATTTCTATCCTTGTGCCTTGCTGTTTTGACCACTGTGGCTTTGTAATACACTTTAAAGTCAGGGAGTGTGAGTCCTCCAACTTTGTTCTTCATTTTCAAGATGTGTTTGGCTATTTGGGGCCCTTTATTCTTCCAAATAAATTTGATAATTGGCTTTTCCATTATTGAAAATAGGCTTTTTGAATTTTTATTGTGATTGCATTGAATCATTTTGGATAGTATTGACATCTTGATGATATTTAGTCTTCCAATACATGAACACAGAATGTTCTATTCATTTAGATCCTTTTTACTTCTTCTAGCAATGCTTTTTAGTTTTCTTTGTACAAGCAACACTGCTCCAAGCCTCTCTCCCTTGTCTATTCCTTTCAACCTGCATAACTACATTTAGTAATTCTTGTAGGGCAGGTCTTTTCTTAATGAATTCTTTCAGTTTCCATTTACCTGATATAAAAATGAAGAGAGAGACTGTGGCTGGCAAGTGATGCCCTCACTCAATCCACTTTCTGCTGTCTGGATCGCCTAAATGCAAAGCAAGCTTTTCTGGAGTGACCCATCTTTCTAGACTGGCTCCACTTGGCTCCCTGGGACAGGATACTCTACCAAGAAGAAATCAGAGGCAGAAAAGATTCAGATAAAGGAAAAAAGAGGGCAGGAAAATTGAACTGCTGTAAGACAGGAGGTTCCCAGAAATGTAAAGTGTAAGAAACATAGGGAACTGAGTTTGGCAGATAATTTAAACAACTAATATGAACTGAGGAGAAAATTCTTCACAAAAACTAACAGAACAGATCAAAATTGCTAGAGAAGGAACAAAGGAAAGGAAGGTTTCTCCTAGATGTGAAACAATTTCACAAAAAGTGTAATCTTAAAAATTGTACTGCATACCCAAGGCAAGAATCAGATGAAGAATGGCCAAATAAATCTGCTCAGTTAAACACAGGCTTTTCTAAATGTCTAGAATAAGTTGAACCAAAGAAGAGCCTTAACACAAAGACAATCAACAGTAAAACCCTAGGCAAGAGAAACTGACCTTCAGAGTAAACTCATTAAGATATTCAGATGCCTGGACATCAGCAAAAATTACAAGCCATACTAAGAAAAAGGAAGATGTGACCCAATCAAAGTAACAAATTACAACTTCAGGGGAGACACAGAATTTGGAAAAACTAATCAAATATGTTCAAACAAATCTCCTAAATCAATTCAATAAGATGAAGGAAAATATTTCTAAAGAGATAAAAGATATTAAGAAGACACTGCGTGAGCATAATGAAGTATTTGACAGTTTAAAGAAATGCAACATAAATTATGGGGATGAAAGACACAATAGAAGGGATTAATATATACCAGAGGCATACTACAGAAGATTTGAACAGTCAGAAGAAAGAATCAGTAAACTAGAAGAAAGGACAATCAAAATCTTCTAGACAGAAGAACAGAGAGGGAAAAGAATTGAAAAAAAATGAGTACGGTCTCAGGGATTTGAGTGACAACATGAAGTGCACAAACATATGTGTCCTCACATTACAGTTGTGGAAAAATACCCTGTTTATTTTTACAATTCTCAGCACCCAGGGGACATATTCTCTGTGGATTTTCATGACTAGAGATATGGGGCTCATAAAAAGGCATGCAAGGTTTCAAAAAATTAGGAAGATGTTTTGGAAGATAAAGAATTTATCCTGCAATCTCAACATGAATTATCGCTTTAAATGTTATTCTATGATTTATAATCACTGAAAGTGTAGACCTGAAATCTTTCTTGCCTGTGAATCTGAACACTCAAATAGGTAAGAATAAACTGGAACACAGGCTGAGAAGTTGCCCATATATTCTACCTGTTAGTGAATGATCCATCTTCTTGCTATTATTAAAGTTAAATGCCCAGGATTTAAAGTCAATTTCCTGTCTTAGAGTGGACATCTCTTTGTGGTTGTTGGTTATGAAGCTACTTTACTTCCTATATTTTTATTGCCATATCTCATTCTCAATTCATCAAGTCTGTTCTCTAGACAGTCACCAAAGAAAATCTGTAATCTTTAAATATTTAAATTGCAGTGTTTAGTACTGAGGGAAATGATTTCTAGTTTTCTTTAAAATTTCAGAAGTTTATTTTATCCTAAATAGATTTTTATATAATTCTCTTTTGTAATACAGAGAATCAAAATGATATTTGCATGTCATCTGTTTTTAAACAGGGATGGCAAAATTCAGTAAGTACACAACATGTGAAAGGCTATGGAAAAAAACTATTTGAATGTTTTGAAAGCAACCCTTAGTTGAAGTTTAATAGAGATTAAGTAATTTCTCAAAATGTTGACCACTTATAAAACTTAAAAACCCAGGGGCTCCCTAAAAGTGATCTCTAATTCATTCACCTTTTACTCTAGTCATCTCAAATATTTTCTTCTCCCCTCATAGATTTGTAAAACCTTGGATGATTCCCCTTTTGCAGAAACTCACCTGTGTCCACATTGCTCTTCATATTTCCTTAAAGTTCTTATTCTTATCTCAGTGCTTTCCACTCCTATAAGGTTCTCACATAATCTTGCTTCTTCCCTCTGACAACAAATGTTCTACATCTTGAAATAAAAAGGACAAAGAGGGAACTCTATCCCAGGGTATATTTGCTTTTGTCAATGTACCTAAAAGAGATAATGCCCGGTACTTTGCCAATAATGTGGAAAATTAGATTCAAAGGATTTTCTGACTTTCTGGAAACAGCCCAAATTTTGTAAAATATTCTTGTTATTATATTATAATTAACTTGCAATTCCTCAATAACTTAACATAACTAGAGAAAAGAATATTATTTTATCTCCACAAAGGCAATGAAAATTAATGCATTCCTTTTGTAGGAAACATGAATGTTTTTTGATGGAAAGTAAGGACAAGGAAGAAAACATTTTTCAATTAAGAAGTGCTATAAATTTATGTGGACTTTGGAGGGAGCTGATGTGAGGCAGACAGATTTCTGAGGTGAGGGAAACCAACGTGACTGTTAGTGTACTGTTAATGAAACTACAGGTGAAGAAATTGCATTTCACTTCAAGGAGATTATCCAACAATATCTGAAGAAAGATTTTATTTAAGGCAAAATTAAAATGGGATTTAAGGAAATTGATCATAAAAGAAGATAGAATTTTATGGCGGCTGAGGTCACAGATGGCTCAAGGAGAAGTCAGTATTGTGTGAGCTAAGGGAGTAACTCGTGTGTCAACAGGAGGAAGGATCTTCTTACCCATGGATCCAAGGAAGCAGGAAATGAAACAGAGCCACAAGGCTACTGGAGAATGCCCACACCATACCAGTAGTCATCATAGAAATAAACTGGGGACTTGTTTACTGTTTTGAGAAACTATGGGGCCCAGATTATAAGAAACTATGCTTATTGACAAATGTGGCACTGATAAAATTTCAAATATTTTAATAATGTAGCCTTGTTTCTTACTCCATTTATGGCTCTCTGGTGGCATAAGGTCATGAAGGGTTCTGAAAAAGGACATCTCAAATCCTATTTACATTATAAGATGAGGTAAAGCTATTACTGATTGAACAGGCTTTTAAAAATTTCATTGTAGATTTTGTGGTTGTAATTAGTTCAACATTGTCTATTTTCCTTAAGTGAAAATCCTTCAAGTGGGTTTTTACTAAGCTTCTTGATACCTGTGTGGTAGAGAACTTTAAAATGTCACCCTATAGAATACATTAAAATGTCACCCTATACAACTGACATAAGAAGATGAAAGAAAATATCACGATGTAAATGTTCAGAGACAGAAGTTTGTAGACTGGCCACGAGGATACATGAGAAAAAGGAAAATAATAATGAGAAATCTACTAAGAAAAGGCCGTCTGACTACCTTTCCATGGGTAGCCTTATTGTTTAACAGCCTAATGGAAATGAACTGTAAAAGTTCTGTGTTTGGGGTCATTTAAAACAGCCATAGTCTCCTCCCCCAAATTTTTCCTTGGGGGAAAAATACTGAGCTAGAAGGATTTAACCTTCCATAGTGATATTTTCCTAGATGTTATTTTGCCTTTACTTCCAGTGATGCTGAATCAAACCTCAGTCACTGAATTCTTCCTCCTGGGAGTAACAGACATCCAAGAACTGAAACCTATTCTCTTTGTGGTTCTCCTCACCATCTACATTGGCAATGTGGCTGGGAATGGGGCCATCCTGATGATTGTCATCTCTGACCCAAGACTCCATTCTCCTAGCTACATCTTCCTGGGAAACCTCTCATGTCTAGATATCTGCTACTCCACAGTGACATTGTCTAAGATGCTGGAAAACGTAGTCTCTTCACACAAAGCAATTTCATTTTTTGCATGCATAAGCTAGCTGCATTTCTTCCATTTCCTGGGCAGCACAGAGGCCATGTTGTTGGGCGTGATGGCCTTGGACCACTTTGTGGCTATCTGCAAACCACTTCATTACACTGTCATCATGAATCATCAGCTCTGTATCCGGATGGCCAGCACAGTCTGGGTCATTTATTTCTTCCATGTCTTGCTGCACTCCATAATGACCTCTCGCTTGAACTTCTGTGGTTCCAACCACATCCATCACTTCTTCTGTGATGTTAAGCCAATGCTGGAACTGGCCTGTGGGAACGTTGACTTCAACCAGTGGCTGATTAATACTGTGACAGGCACCATTGGCATGGGCCCTTTCTTTCTTACACTTCTCTCCTATTTCTACATTCTCACCTATCTCTTCTTCAAGACTCATTCTTGCAGCGTGCTTCACAAAGCACTGTCTACTTGTGCTTCCCACTTCATGGTAGTCACTCTTTTCTATGCTCCTGTTCTTTTCACCTACATTAGTCCTGCTTCAGGCAGCTCCATGGACCAGGATACAGTCATTGCCATCATATACAGTGTGGTCACTCCTCTACTAAATCCGCTGATCTATACCTTGAGGAACAAGGAGGTGAAGCAGGCTTTGAATAGGGTGATTAGAAGGAGGCTCTGACATGAGTGAACATAGAGAACTCTTCTGAGGCATAAATAAGTAGTCATGAGATAGTTGAAATATCAATGTACACTGACTTTCAAATTGATTACAATGTGTAGTCAAGACACAATTGGATACAGAAAAGATATATAAGAATGTCTAGCATTCCTAGATATTATAAAGGAAAGGTGAACAGACTGTACACTAGACATGGAACTGTAATACTAAATTGGGTTTTGTGATATCAGTGGATATAATTGTTATATAATCTAATGTGTTCTTCTGTGAAACCAGATGTACAAATATGCCTAGGGTAAATATTTAATACTGTTTATCTGTGTTATCCCTTTTGGCTAACAGATTTTAATGTGAGCTTTAAATACTATTTTCATTATTATTAATATTATGTTTTGTAAAATTTAACTTAGGGTAATGATAACTCAATTGAGAATAGAAATGATAGCACACATATTCATTAAAGAGAATTTTTAAAAAACATGTCATGGTTATTGTACTCCATGCAGGAGGAAAAATAAGTAATTAAATCCAATGACATAGTAATCTTTAATTAAAAGAAATAAAGTAATCAATATTTCACCAGAGAGATCCAGCACCTCCATCTCCAGACCAAAGAAATACCCTAACCAAATATAATTATTGTAAAATATTAAAAGTTTAGGCAGACTGAAAAAAATTCCTTTCCCTCTCATTAGTGTATTATTTTCCCTCTCAGTCTTTGGTCAATGAAAATTATGACTTTCAAAATACTTTCTGCTTTTCAGTTTTGTTTCCATATATCTATCCCTTTTGACAGATTGTAATGTAATATGATGTAAAACAGGTGAAATATGAAGTCATCAAAATTGTTTGGTTTTCCTTTCCTGGCACAAAACTCATACTAACTGAAAGTTATGAAGTCGTATTTGCTGAGGTATTTTGAGTTAGTTGACAAATGGTGTTATGTTCCTCACTTTTAAGACTTATAAGCCACTGCTGGCCCTGGAAGGATAGTGGGATGCCAGCATTGATATCTATTTAGAGACAGACGCACAGACAAGAGTAAGAAAAGGTGCTTTCCATTGGTGAACTAACTCTTCAAAGTTTCTACAATCAGTTTTTTAAGGGGATATGGGGAATTGAACCCGGGACCTCATACAGGTG
>JAQZBX010067740.1:0-15880 GCA_029593785.1 Cabassous unicinctus
AAAAAATAAATGCATATCAATGGTGGAACATACATCCAGAATGCTGGCTGCAAGGAAGCTGGAAAATGGTTTTTAGATTTCTAGTCTCTAAAATTTAGGAAGATACACTACAAGGAAGTTAGGATGTTAAATTTTAACCTGATGATAACTAAAGAAAATATATGAAAAATATATCCAGATAGAAATGAGAATATATTCAATATGATACAACATCAAAAAAAAAATCAAATAAATACAAATGTGGGCATTAATGGAAGAATTGAAGGACAAAAAAGGTGTAAGTCTCACAAAGCAAAATGACAAAATGGCAGAAGAAAGCCCTGCATTATTAGTAATGATTTTAAATTTAAATGGATTAAACTCTCCAGTCAAAAGGCAGAGATTGGTAGAATGGATGAAAAGGCATGACCCAACTATATGCTGTCTGCTAGAAACTCTCCTTAAATTCAAAGATCCAAGTAGGTTGAGTTAAAAAGATGGGGGAAAAAATCTATGCAATTAGTAACCAAAAGAGAGTTGGGTAGTGTATTAGTCAGCCAAAGGGATGCTGATGCAGATTACCAGAAATCTGTTGGCACTTACAAAAGGGTATTTATGTGGGGTAGAAACTTAGAGTTACCAGGCCATAAAGTGTAAGTTTATTCCTTCAACAAAGTCTGTTGCCACGTGTTGGAGCAAAACAGCAGCTGACATTTGCCAGGGTTCGGACTTCTTGGGTTCCTCTCTTCCCGGGGCTCCATTTCTCTCCGAGCTCAGCTCCTGTTTTCTGCACAAGGTCAGCTGTAGACTATAAGGCACTCTAGGCTTTGCGGCTCTCCACAAGGCCAGCTGTGAACTGTCAGGCAAATGGCTCATCTCTATCCCGGGGCCTTCTCTCCTTCACGACCAAGCTCTTCTGTGTGCTTTACTTCCCCAGGCTCCAGCATTAAAACTCAGCATCAAAACTCCAACTCAAAAAACTCCAACTCTGTCCCTTGCCATGTTTTAATCTTTGAGACCCCACCCACCAAGGGGTGGGGCTGCACACCCTACTGACATGGCCCAATCAAATCCCTAATCATAACTTAATCATGCCCAGATGAACAGACCAGTTTACAAGCATAATCCAATATCTATTTTTGGAATTCATAACTATATCAAACTGCCAAACTGCTACAGGTAGTATATTAGTCAGCCAAAGGAGTGCTGATGCAGAATACCAGAAATCTGTCGGCTTTTATAAAGGGTATTTATTTGGGGTAGAAGCTTACAGTTACCAGGTCTTTATAAAGTATGTTACTTCCCTGACCAAAGTGTATTGCCATGTATTGGGGCAAGATGGCTTACAACATCTGCCAAGAGCTCAGGCTTCTTGGGTCCTATCTTCCCAGAGCTCAGTTTCTCTCCAGGCTCAGCTGCTGTGCTCTCTCCACAAGGCCAGCTGTAGATTATCAGGCAAACAGCTCTGTCTCTCTTCCCGGGGCTTCTGCCATGTCTAAGGGGCCATCTCTATTTCTCTGTGTTCTCCTGTGTATTCACTTCCCAGGCTCCAGCTCAAAAACTCCAAGCTCCCTTCTCTGCAGTGTGGTTTCTCTGTGAGTACCCACCAACTAAGGGGGCAGGGACTCAATGTCCTACTGATGTGACCCAATCAAAGCCTTAATCATTTAATCAAGTAAAAGTAAAACCTCTGAATCCAATACACTCTAATACACCCAGAGGAAAAGACCAGTTTACAAACATAATCCAATATTTCTTTTTGGAATTCATCAATAATACCAAACTGCTAGTTAGTTATACTAATATCAGATAAACTACACTTTAAGTCAAAAACAATTATGAGGGATTGTGCAAAGCATGGGACTGTGGTGGAAGATGGAAACAGAGTTTGAACAATATTATAAATGAGTTAGACCTAACTGACATACACAGAATGTTGCATCCCAAATCAGCCGGTTATACATTCTTCTCAAGTGCTCATGGATCTTTCTCCAGGATAGACCACATGTATAAAATAACATGAAATTAAGTATGAAAAGATTGAAATTATATAAAGCACCTTCTCAGATCATAATGGAATGAAACTGGAAATCAACAATAGAGAAGAAAGGGGAAAATTCACATATATGTGGATGCTAACAACACACTCCTAAATAATCAGTGGGTCAAAGAAGAAATTGTAAGTGAAATTAGTAAATATATTGAGACAAATGAAAACAAGAACTTATGGGATACAGCAAAGGCAGTCCTGAGAGGGAAATTTATAGCCCTAAACACCTATATTAAAAAAGAAGAAAGAGATAAAATCAAAGCTCTAACTGAACAACTGGAGAAACTAGAAAAAGAACAGCAAACCATTCCCAATGCAAGCAGAAGGAAAGAAATAATAAAGATTAGAGCAGAAATAAATGAAATTGAGAACAAAAAAAAGAAAATCAACAAAACCAAAAACTGGATCTTTGAGAAGATCAATAAAATTGACAAACCCGTAGCTAGACTAACAAAGAAAAAAAGAGAGAAGATGCAAATAAATAAAGTCAGAAATAAAGGAGGGGAAGTTATGACTGACCCCACAGAAATGAAAAGGATCATAAGAGGATATTATGAGAAACTGTATGCCAACCAAGGAGTGGAAAGTAACTTTAAAATTATCTGGTCCAGTCAGATAAATATGTATCTATGTATGTATGTATATTTTTTATTTCAGAAGTTTAAAAAACATAGGCTCAGAAGGAAGGTCTTTGCTGAAATTAAAACCCTCTGAGCAACAGATACAAGGACATGTCCTTAAAGCATTTCTCAAAGTGTCTGCCATTCATAGTTGATGGCTAGCAATTCTGCACCTGATTCATACCTAAGTTAAAAAAGCAACTCTCCTAATAAGGAGACTCCTCCCCTCTACCTCCACTGAAGAGGATTTGGCTCTAAATCCAGTATTTTCCTAGTCTCTATAGCCCCCTCTCTCAGGTCTTCCACTAGAGGTACATTCATTTCCAACCCCAACTCTGAAAATAACCAGACACAGATTAGGGCAGTTACATCTTCTAGTATAATAGAATTGTTTTGCTTTGTTTTTGTTGTGGGTTTTTTTTTAAATGAGAAGGAATTTAGAAATCATCTAGCTTAATGCCCTTATTTTTAATATATAATTTGAATATCAATAATAGTAGTTTATCCACACAATAAAAGAAAAACTTAAAAAATATGTAAGTATACATCAATGAAAACCTTTAATATAATCTCTGAAAATAAAGAATCAACACTGTTGATTCTCTAACCCAGTGGTTCTTAATATGCTTAGGTTACAATCCCCTTCAAGAATCTGGTGAAAGCTATGGATCCTCTTATTGGAAAGTGCCATAAGCACAAACTCAAAAAATTACTCCTAATTTCAGAAAGTACTTTGTGCTTTGACCCTTTAAAGACTTTTTGCAGACTCTTAGTTCAGAACCTTGGATTTAAGCATTCACGTTCTAAACAACAGATAAAACTGATGACATTAGTTCTATTTATTTTTTAAAATACTTATGATTTATGACTTTCACTGTGGTCAATGGCATAAATTAAGACTACAAAAAAATGTTTTTCTGTGTAACTGTCAACAGGGATTGAATCTGTAACCTTTGTCCCATTAAGAAAATGATACAAGTGAACTAGTCAACACAGAGAATGAGAGTAAAAAAGAGAGAGTCTGAGCTGAAGAGAGAGGGCAAATGAGAGACTGAGAGAGAAAAAGGCAGGCAGGAAGAAAACCATATAATACTCTATGGGCTAAGGAAGACAGAAGGCAAAATTGTGGTTTTAGATGTTCATGAATTTTTAAGTTGTGGGTTTTGAAGTCTTCTACTTTCTCTCTCTTACTCTATTTAGATGATTCACATTCATTTAAGTTACAGCAGCCTATGGGCGTAGTAGCTTGAGAATAAATATACTAAGAAAAGTGCATGCTTTCTTCAGATAGCTCATGCGAGAAATGTTCCTTTTCTGTGGGGAAAAAATGAAAAAAAAACACCTAAGGAATTAACTATACCAGATCCTTAATAATAGCAGCACATTTAGTATGTGGTTTTAGCAGCATAATAATTAAATGAATCAGTAGAATACACAAAGACTAACTTGTATTCTCTTTTAAAATTGAAAATGTCCTTAATATATTTTAAGCATCATTACACTGAACATGTTTGGAGGCTTTCCTTTCTCTGAAATGTAAGTATAGCAGTTTGAGAAAAACACCAGAGAGCTGTTTATATTTACAAATTATTTGTAGTTTCTTTCCCAGAAATGTTAGTGCAAAGCTTCTGGATAGTGTTTCTGAAATTCCTTAATTAATTTCTTTTTCTGTTTCAAAGAGATGCTGGAGTTATTATTAATTTCATGAGCCAGCTGGTGAAGATATTGAATTGTCATTTCCTTTTGTTTTTCAAACTCCTTGTCCATCAGGTGTTAGCAGAATATGAAACCTAAGAAAAGGAGTACAATTGGAAAAACAAGTTTAAAAAACAACTAAAATGTATTTATTATCAAAACTGGCCTTATGCTGAATTTATTTTTCTCCCAAATATAGCAGATAATATTAGTTATGCTCATATTTTCTTTGTTTCAGAGTAATAATACTATTTATCTATAAAGTGCTCTATACTTTAGCAAAACCTTTTACATACATTATTTTATTTGATCTCCAAAATAACTATGAAGTAGGAGAAACAAGGAACTACTATCCCAGTTTCAAGAGGAATACACAAACAATTCAAGTGACTTGGCTAATAAATCAGAGGCCTGTTTTGAACAAAGAATTTCTGTCTCCTACTCTAGTGTTTTTTCACTGCTCTGTGAACTGTGAGCTGTCTTAGTGGGTATAATCAGTAGAGCCTCTCCCTGTGCTCATCTATACAGAAAACACCTTAACCTCCATACATAGCAAAGCAATTCTCAAAGTAACATTTGAAACCCTGAAGCCAGTTAATATCAGGTACTGTGCCTATCTCCACTATGATGGCCTTCACCTAAACACACTTATGGTGATACCCTGGAATTACACTGCCTCTCAAAACTTAAATTCCTATACCTAACTCTCTCTCCATAATCTACTCTCCTATTTGTATCCTGGATTCAGATCCTAGCTCAGCTCGACCACTTGCTAGACATGTGGTCAAGGCTTTTATTTATTAATCTATAAGATAGTGTTGATTATAATAATACCCACACACCTACACCTTAGGATACTGAAGTTGTAATGAGAAAAGATACAAAAAGCTTGGCACATGGTAAGGACACATTGAATGTTAGCTGCAAATAGTTTCTTTCCCTTCTCATCATACATCTGTTTTTCATTTCTTTACCAACTCATTCCTTTCCATCCCACTGCATCCTGGCTTTTACCTCTCTGAAGCTACTAAATCATCTCTTGCTAAGTGCCCTCTGACATCCAGGGGCAGTCCTGATCTGCTACATGAAACCTGACTCTCTGAAATGCTGCATTCCCTTGGCTTTTTGGGCACAACTTCACCCCCTCAGCATTTGTCCCCTCCATAGTTCCTCCTCTTTACCCACCCCTTGACTATTGGTACTCCTTAAAGTTTTAACCTCAAACGTCTTATTTTACTACTTTGCACTCTAAATTACCTCAGTTTCCACCCACATGCTGATGACTCCCAGATAGTTATTTTTTCAGTTCATGCCTCTCCCCTGAGCTTCAAAATTGAACTCTTGACCAAGATATCCCACATGTACAAAAGCCCAAAAGAGACCTGATCATCTCCCTAAATATGTTCCTCTTCCTATATTTTCCATCTGAATTGGTGGCAGTCTCTCCACCTGAAAACTTGAGTATCTTTGAGTCACCTTTCTCTCTAACTCCAGATCCAATCAAAGTGTTGTCAGTTTTACTTGCTAAATATTTCTCAAACCTGTCCTCACCTTTCCATCCCTCTTGCCCCTGCCGTAGTACAGGCCTACATCATTTCTCATTGTTACTATTGTAGCAGCCTCCTAACTAAAAACCCTGCCTCTAGTCTCCCTACCCCGCCAACTCCTTCTCCATATAGCGTGATCTATCTAAAATACAAGTCTAGCTATATTGTTCTTAAAAATAACTTCCAGTGCCTCCCAAACTGCCTAATGAGCTACTTGGTTGCTTAATGAGGCCCTATAGGAACGGACACCTAACTATCTTTCTAGTTTCAATTCACACTGTCCCCTCTGGAGTTCTCTTCCTTTCTCCCTCCCCTCCATTCCTCTGGTTTAGCTAACACCTATTCTCTAAAACTCCTACTAATATTGTCTCCTCTACAGGCTTAGCCTGATCCCCTCAAACTAGGCCAGGTAACCTTCCTCCAGGCTTCCTCTGGCTTGAATATATCCCTATCATACTTTATGAATGATTTATATGCTTTCCGAAAAAGAACTAGAGAACAACTTGCCCAGGAAATAGTAAAAAATAACTTTAATATAAGCAAATTTTTAACATTATATGTTTATTGCATACCTTTGGCTCCTTTTCTAACTCAGAGGATTACAAGAGTCACTTAATGATAAAGAAGGAACAAATCTGAATTTTGTACCTAATATGGCATCTAGATCTTCTCCATGTAGAAGCCTCTTTTAAGTTTCTTACTAACCAGGGCCAATAAAGTCACCACTGTCTACATAAAAACAGGTACTTTAAAATATTTAATATGAATTTTTTTTTCCTAATCAGGAGTCCACCTTAGAAAAATCTCAGTATTTTGACCAATAAGTAAGGGAAGGGGGTTGGAGGTAAGGGTAAGGGAGCTGGAGGTAGAAGAAGGCCTCTGAATTACAGAGTATGAATACTTGAAAAATTTTTAGATAGCTTTAAAATCCTGTTTACTACTTTCATGTATGTATTATATCTAAAACTAAATTAACCAATAATTAATAAAATGTTCTCCTAAATAATAAAAATCATTTGTACCTCCATAATAGTACTGGTCTAAATAACCTTATCTTGTAATTACAAGCCATATGTAAATAGCAGCTCTAAAATACCTTAAAACACTATTCTCTTAAAATAAGTAGGTTACACCAAAGATGTACCCAGATTATGACATATATCAGGGGAAACAATTCCTCAACTACATCTAGACACTATAGGCAGGGCAGGCAAGCTCAGGAATTCGGCACCCTGTCAGTGGCCTTATTTTGGAATTTATGCTTCCCAGTGTAACAAAATGAGACTCATTTATAGTTTCCCTACACATGGCTCTTCTGCCCCTTTTTTTGAACCTCTAATTAGCACTATACTTGTTAAATATATGTCCCAGAGACTTAAATCTTTGGTCTGTTCATGTGCCGGTTGAATCCTGAATATCAGCAGAGTTGCAACACTGACTCTCCAGTTCATTGGACTCACCCAGGACAACTAACAAGGACATGATGGTGGACAATGCCCATCCCAAGGAATAGAAAGAGTCTGCAATTGCAAGCAAGATAGTTCCATCCATCTGCCCCATGGGATCTAAGCCCCCTCTCAATCAGAAACAGAGTGAGCATCACCATCCCAAAATTCTCAAGATTGGGGAATGAACAATGGACTTATTATTCTATTATAGACTTATTATTATTCTAGCAATGGAAGAACTTGTGTCATTAATATAAAGACAGTGGCCACCAGAGGTTCTGAGAGAGGGAGAGGGAGGAATAGGTCTAATATGGAGCATTTTTCAGGACATTGGAATTGTCCTGCATAACATTGCAATGACAGATACAGGCCATTATGTATTTTGTCATAACCTATAAAATTGTGTGGGACAGAGTGTAAACTATAATGTAAACTATAGTTAACAGTTAGTAGCAGTGCTTCAATATGTGTTCATCAATTGTAACAAATATACCAAACTAATATGAAAGATGTTGTTAATGTGAGAAAGTGTGGGAGGGGGAGGGAGTGGGGCATATGGGAATCCTCTATATTTTCATGTAATATTTATGCAATCTAAAAATTAAAAAAAAAATTCCTCAGCTAAGATGTTACAGAAGGCAATGGCTAGCCCAACCGATGTGGAAACCACGTCCAGAGAGTCCCTTCACTCTGGCCCCCAGGCTGCCTTTCCATTAGCTACTATTTGCCCTGGCGCATTCTAGCCACGTGGAGTTGTCACCATTAATTCATTCTGTTATTCAATAAAAATTTAGTAAATGATTGCTATGTGCCAAGCATGTTCTAGGTGATGAATAAGCAGATCAAGTGCCTGAGCTCGTGGAACTTTCATTCTCATAGGAAAGGAAGACATTTTTTAAAAAATCAGCAAATACATAATATAATTTTAAGTTGTGATAAGTGCCATTAAGAAAAATTATGCAGGAGCTAGACTGAAAAAGCTGGGGTAACTGTTTTAGTTAGGGAAGGCTGCTTCTGAGGGGGGTGGCATTTGATGAGAGGCCTGAACAGATGTGAGCCATAGGAAGATTTGGGAAAGAAATGCTGCAGACAGACAGACAGCGTGGGTAAAGCCCTGAAGCAGGAACAAGCTCAGCATGTTCAAGAGATGCTATCATAAATACATCCTTCTTAGCTTTGCTGATACACCTCATCCCTAATTTCAATTGATCAGTCATCAGAGACCCTTCTGTCTGCTTCCTGAATCCCATTGCCCCACTTCCTCCAGCCCAGGTCAACTTCCTTTTCTCCCTTTGTAGCCTGAGCCACTGCTGCTTCTGACATGAGGGGGAGGTAGAGAAATAAAATTCCTTTCTAGCTTCTGGGCCACATGTAGGGAAGAGGAAATCATTTACTCTGGGGAGGAGGCATGCTGAGAAAGAAAAAAGTGAACAGGCTATGTGGAAAGGAGGCAGAGGGGAGAGAAAATATTCTCTCTAAACTCTTGGTTGGAATCTGGGACCCATTTTAGTAGGTAATCCATATATATAAGAATTTTGGTTTAGTGACTGTAGAATTAAACATTTATGTAAGCTGGGCCCTAATTTCCATTTATTACATTTTTTAAAAAATGAAAAACTAGGTGCAGAGTATCTAATAACTGGCTTATAAATAGGCTTTCAGAACATGCTTTATTCAAAATTCATAAATTGCGGTCTGCCTCTATTATGTATACTTACTATCCCCTTTTCCTCTTAAATAATGAAAAAGAAACTTCAGTTAAAGTTGACAGGCCTGCTATAAAATTTGAACCAATGTATCTTTATGATGTGAGGAAAACTTTTAAGCAAAAGGACTGATGATAGAATTGATTCTTTACAGAGTCTTTTGGGAAAATGATACCACTGAAAATGTTTATACTACTCTCTGGTGCTAAAATATACTACTGAGGCTGAAAAACAATCTTTTTCTAAGATGTTTCAAAATCTATCAAGAATCTGTCTGACATTTTACCACTTAATTTCAATATATTAACATCTTACTAACTGTACTGCTACTTCTCTTCTCCAAATCACTGTTATTTCTTGCCCAGATTATTACAACATCTTCCTAAAAGATGTCTCTACTTCCATCCTGGACCCCCTCCAATCCATTTCAACACAAGAGCCAGAGTTACCTTTTTAAAATGTCAGTCAGGTCATGTTACATTCTGGTGGTTACCCGTTTTATTCAAAGGAGGAGCAAAGTCCTTCCAATGGCTTGCAATTTGTGCAACCATTCCCTCCTCTGATCTCATCTCATACCACTCACCCCCTTGCTCACTCTACTCCAAGCTTCTTCTCTTCCTCAGCAAACAGGCACACATTACCCCAGGGCCTCTGCTCCAGCGAGCCATTTTCTCTGCCTAAAACCACTACTCTCAACCCCATAGCTCCTCAACTGACTCTCCTCCTCCTTCCAGTCTTTGCTCAGATCTCACTTTCTCGGTAAGCTCCAGGTTGACCACCCTATTTAATACCAAAACTGCCCCTACTCCCACCCCAGTAACCAGAAATGCCCCTAGTAACCAGAAATCCTCTCACCTGCTCAATTTTTCTTTTCTTTATGGCATTTATCACCTTCTATCAAAGTGTATGATTTAATGCCTTACTGGGTATATTTTTTACTGTCTGGCTTCCCCCATTTGGATGTAAGCTCCTCAGGAGCCTGACTCTTTGTATCTTGTTCACTGATTAAGTGCTTAGAACAGTGCCAGGCACACAGTAATGCTGAATAAATGGTTTGAAGAAATCAATCAATATTCTTGCAAATACCAAAATTGTTTTAAGGCTGCTTCGACCTCTTTGGAGGGTGAGGAGATGAAATATTCTCTCAAATATTGAACATTATAGGTACTCAGTAAATTACTAATTAAGCAAATAATTTGTCTTTCTAGTTGACACAAAAAGCTCAGTAATAAATGTACCCACGCAAAATGCCAGAGGTACCTTGAAGAGCTCAGAGTGATGCTCCAGTAGAAACCAGACTAGTTGTTCTGCCCCCACTTTTGAAAAAGGCTTTGGTTTGCAAAACTGCTTTGGCAAGAGTTTTCAGGACTACTGTTTTGTTATCATACTATAAATAAAAAGATTAACACTAGCTTGAAAGGTTTTTAAAGGAAAAATAGCAGAAAATTGTAATAATACTATTATTACCATTTTTCACCTGTTTTTGTAACTTGTAGGCATTAGGTTCTGATGCAATTGCCATAAAAGTAAGAAGCCATCGTAATTCTTCTCTGATGTTGAGTAACAACAATCTTAGATATAGTTGTGTTGCTTCTAGAGCTTATGTTCTTCTACCATTTTCTTTTACATGGGTTACAAAGAAGAAAAAGCATGGGGGAAAATGCAGAGTTATAGTACTTATTTATTAGCCAAAATTATTTTTCTAAAAGATCACCAAATTAATGTATCAGAAATTAATATTTCCATGTATCTCAGTTCTCTAATCTTTGTACTGTATCAAAATGTTCTGTAGAAGGAGCTGATGTAGCTCAGTGGTTGAGTGCCTGCCTCCCCTGTACAAGGTCCCGGGTTCAATCCCCAGTACCACCTTAAAAAAAATAAAGAAGTGGTTCTCAAAAAAAAGAGTTCTGTAGAAAGTCCCTGTGGTGTACTGTACCTTAGATCTAATGCCCTGTACTGCATTAGTTACTTTTGATAGTACAATTTACATGCAGTTAACATTAGTGAAGTTAAAAGAGACTTGATGAAATACCTTGACACCATGACGAAAAATATTTAAAACATAAAATTTTGTGTTTCAACTTTCATGTTTAAATGTCTTCTCTTTAAGTACCTTAAATACATCATACCACTGTCTTCTTGCCTCCTTGGTTTCTGATGAGAGGTTGGCACTTAATCCTATTGAGGTTCCCTTGTATGTGATGCTTCGCTTTTCTCTTGCTGCTTTCGGAATCTTCTCTTTATCTCTAACATTTGTCATTCTGAATAGTGCGTGCTTCAGGGTAGGTATGTTTGGATTTATTCAGTTTGGGGTGCATTGTCCTTCTTGGATACTGATATTTGTCTTTCATAAGGGTTGGGAAATTTTCAGTCATTATCCCCTCAAATATTCTTTCTGCCCCTTTTCCATTGTCTTTTCCTTCTGGGACATCGATAATGCGTATGTTTGTGTGCTTTGCATTGTCATTCAATTCCCTGAGACCTTGTTCCATATTTTCCATTCTTTTCTCTTTCTGTTCTCCTGTCTTTTCCAGTTCAGATGTTCTGTCTTCAAAATCATTA
Source organism: Cabassous unicinctus (assembly GCA_029593785.1). Lineage (NCBI taxonomy): Eukaryota > Metazoa > Chordata > Mammalia > Cingulata > Chlamyphoridae > Cabassous > Cabassous unicinctus. Next base: position 11,608 of record JAQZBX010067740.1, read on the forward strand.
ATTCTGTCTTTGAGCAATTCAAATCTGCTGTTATGTACCTCTAATGTATTTTTAATCTCATCCATCATGTCTTTCATTCCCATAAGGTCTATTACTTTTCTATGCAGGCTTCCAAATTGTTCTTTATGTTCACCCAGTGTCTTCTTCATGTCCTTTATCTTCTTAGTCATATTTGCCTTTAATTCTTTGAATTGATTTAGGAGAATTGTGTGATTATCATCGTCTTAAATCCTGTACCTCTTCAGGATATTTGGTTTGTTCCTCTGGCTGGGTCATCTCTTCCTGCTTACTAGTATGGCTTGTAATTTTTTGCTGATGTCTAGGCATCTGAATATGTTGTTGAATTTACTCATTATCAATTTCTCTCTCCTTCCTAGTGTGTGTGTGTTTTCAGAGCTCTTCATTGATTTTTGGTTCAACTTATTCTAAGTCTTTAAAACTGCCCAAGGGAAGCGGGTGTGTCTCAATCGATAGAGCTCCCGTTTACCATTTGGGAGGCCCTGGGTTCGCTTCCCGGGGCCTCCTTGTGAGGGCAGGCTGGCCCGCACGGCGCGATGGGCTGATGCAGCAGGACCTCACAGCAAGGGGGAGATAAGCAGACACAGAGAAGACACACAGCGAATGAACACAGCAAACACAAGCAGCAAGGGGGGGATAAATAAATAAATAAATAAATCTTTAAAAAAACAACAACAACAACAAAAAAACTGCCCAACTTAAGTTTAAAAATCAGGCCAGGGACTCACTAATGGGGCACAAATTTTTCTCCCAGGGGGCTAAGAGAGACCTAAAAGCATTTTTATCCATGTAATTTCCTGGCTGACCAGCAGATGGCACCTGTCAGCAAACCTTGTCAGCAAACCGTGTTTGTTTCTGGTTCTTCTTCTGTCCCTCCGCCTCCTGGGAGTTGCACAGCACTGTCTTAGTCTGCTGATCCCCAAAGCAGGCCCTTTAGACAGGTTTTGGCCCTTTCTCCTTTGTTTTTGTGAGAGAGTTGAGCCCTGCCTGCGTATTCCGATGCCATCTTCCCGGAATTCTAAATGTCTTCTTATGAAGAAAATTAAAGCTTAAGCATCCTCTCCTATCGAGAAGTTTAATAATTCCTGAATGGACATCAAAATACTTATCATTCCATAGGCAATCTCTCTCTTGTTTATTATATTTTACAATGACATTAAAGAGTATCTTCTTCTGAATATTCATTTTTGCCTCTTCATTTCTGTTTTGCACTAATTGCTGACTAGCTGTGAATATTAATCAGGGAAATAGTCCAAACATTCAATTGCTTCATTAAGCTAATGATCAATCCTGGAGGGAGAATACAAAACAAATAAATCAATGGTTAACATTTCCATGTAACTATATAAAGCACTGTTTGAAAAAGCATTAAAAACAAACAAACAAAAAAGCTAGCTTATATCTAACCAAAGAAGAAACTATTGTCTGAAGGAATAACTTCAATAAATTTTGCTGGATGAGTGAAGAAGGCAGTGTGAGGGAATGGCTCTTTTCCTCACCAAATACTATTATACCTTTATACACTTTGAATTTCAAGGAGTTAAAATATTTTTGGCTACCTTTCATTGTTCATTTCTAATTTTGTTAGATTTTGTTTAGAGGAGTTCATCTGTACAATTCTACATTAATGGTCCTCCTCCCTTTTCCCTACTCCAATAATTAGATGCATATGCTTCTATTATTTGAAGATAAGATACAAAATATTTCCCCAACAAAGATGCATTGTTTACCCCACCACACATTGTTTCCTCTTATCTTCCAACTCCAGTAAGATAAGAAATTTAGTAAACTTTCATTATCCCCTCCTGTGACTTCTTTGAAAGGCTTTTATTTCTCTCTTCTCTGAATTTGTGGCTCTCTCAACCCCCAGGTTCTACTGAGGTGGGTTAATGTTTACCATAATTTCCCCTAATAGCATGTCCCTTCTGTTTCAAGTTCTGTTTAACACTTTCGTTTTACACATTCCCAGACAGTCTTACCATTTCAACCTGGCATTAATATCTCTCTCTTTCTCTCTGTACAGAGAGAGAAAGAAAAAACATAAGAGCAAAAAGCAAAGTTCATTGCACATCACTGTTTTCTCTCCTCCTTTTCCCTTATCTCCAGGTTTAGTCGTTTCTGTGTAGTCTGATTAAAATCTTTCCTCAAATATTTTCTTTGGATGGGTTCCTGAATGATACTCCATGAATTCTTGATAATTCTCAAATATCTTTTTTCCCTCCCTCCCTCTCTCCTCTTTATATTTTTTCCCCTGATAGGCGAATGGCATACCTTGCCTAACAATAGTATCTTTAGGTTTAAGTTTGATTCTCCCGATAGTAGTATGTGTGATTTGACGATCTTCTAGATCTTAGACTAGAGACAGTCTGATTGGTTTTCTCTTGCTCTTTCTGCCTGGAAGCTTGTGAAGGTAGGCTGGCTTGGAAAGGTAGGCTGGCCTGCAGAGGAACCTGAAGAAAACCTGTCTCTTTTTTGGACTTCCTATAGTCTCCCCCTGACTCAGGGACTGGGAAGACCCAGCCCTTTGTTCAGGTCCTTTCTCAGCCTATTGTGAATTAGGGAAACCTATCACGTACAAACAGGACCAGAGTTGACTAAGTGGGTCCATAGTCTCTGATTACCCACCAAGCCCTTCACAGGATCTGAAGCCTTTTAGTCCTCGCCCTTGGAATCTAATGCTCTTTTCTTGTTTGGCCCACATGGAAGGAAGCATGACACCAGTTCTTTCTGCTGGAATCCCAACAGAACCCAAGTTCTCATACCTACCTGTAGTTCCCACCAGCTGGTTTGTTAAGGAGCAACAGAACCCTTGAAGTTGAGAGTGAGTGAGTCACTCAGGTTATAGGGTTCCTCCAAAGCTCTTCTTCCCAGTGAAGCTGATTTTATAATAGGGCTTATCTAATTGAACTGTAATGTTTTGTTCACATATATCCCTCCCCAGCTAGGTTATGGTTTCTTTCAGGACTGAGATAAATAAACTGGAGAAATTGTGATAGTCATGTTATTTTAAGGTTATAAAACAGACGTGAAAACGAGCAGGGCTGGTACGGAGAGAGGACAATTGACAAATAAATGAATTCATATGAATGTAATCTCCTTGATTTCTAGGAATTTCACAGGTCATAACCAATGACTTTGTTAGGTCAAATGAGAATTCACAGTGATTAATTTCTAAAACAGAGATGGTCTCTCTCTGGCTCTCTCTCGCTCTCTCTCTCTCTCTCTCTATATATATGTACATATGTATATTCTCACACCTTAAAATGTCAAGGGCAAAATATATGAAAGAACTTATAGTTAACAGATTATTTGACAATAAAAATCGTCACTTACTCAGGTAGACATAAGCTTCAAATAACCTCTCTGTCTAGACAAATGTTTGAGATAAATAAGAATAACAAGATCTTCTTTACTTAGCTGAAGATTTTGTGTTTTAATTGGAGTCTCCAAAATATTTTCCAAGAATGGAATATGAATCAACTGAAGAATACATAACATTTTTTGTTGTTTCCAAACATTTTCCACAGCTTAAAAAAGAAAATTAATGCAACTGTAAAGATTGATATATAACATACACACATGTAATCAATATTTAGAAAAACCACTTTAATAGTAAAATAATGGATCAATTTAGTGCTAAGATAATTTAAAGTTGTTATAGTACAATTTTTCTTTTCAAGATTGGCATTTAAGTAGACATCAGATTATGAACCTTATTGATTTTATTTTCTAGTTATGTTCCTGTATTTTTTTTTTAGGAGGTACCAGGGATTGAACTGGGGGCCTCATACACGCGAACGAAGCAGTCACTCAACCACTGAGCTACACCCACATCACTGTGTTAACTATAAAGTGATATTATGTAGCTGTTAAGGCAAACAGTGGGTTAATTCCAAATGTAAAAAGCTACGGGATCTACTGGTCATACTTATAAATTATTTTATACATCTGAGTCAATATGAAAAGATTACTAATTATTTATCTTTCTATTCATGGCTGCACAGAGAATTGCAGTCTATTGTTTTTTTAAATTAAAATACAGTACTTCTGTGTTGTGTTGTAAATATTTCCCCCAGTTTGTTTGTTCTTTTATTTTATTTTTCCTTACAGTAAATTCCTTTCTGTAAATTCAAGTATTTCCTTATTGTTAATAGCTTCTAGTTATTACATACATTCAATATAGGTATCTACTTTCAACTATTTTTTCTCTGCAATTTTACAAAATGGGATTATCCTTGATATATTATCTACTTTT
>JAQZBX010067741.1:0-15887 GCA_029593785.1 Cabassous unicinctus
GAACCCGGGGCCTCCCATATGGTAAACGGGAGTTCTATCCATTGAGCCACATCTGCTTCCCAGCTCTAATATATTTTAATTTTCTTTTCTTTTTTTGTAAAGGAAGTCTTTTGATAGTCTTTGATTAGAATATATTGTGTGGTATCATAATTTTTGTTCGATTAAGACAATTTGAGTAGATCAGAATTAATGTTATTTAGTATAAGAATCTACAATAATTAGTAATTTGCCTTTAACAAAATCTTATCAAGGCACTTAATGAAATGTTTTCTCTCATCAGATAGCTAAGAGTTATTTTCTAGTTGATTTTATCAACAGATAATCACAATGACCCAATTAGGAGATTTACATTACTATTTCACAAAACTCCATTATTTAAACAGTTCTATTTAGACAACATTTTGACACCAAAATTTTGTTTTATTTTTTGTTTTGATGATTCTAATACCTTGCAACCAAACCATTAATAACAAGGAAATTCTGGGGCAGTTTCTTTATAATAAAATAATCTCTCTGATAATAACCACATAAATTTAAAATCCAACATTCACAAAGAATTCCTTCAGTCAGAAAAGAAGAGTGCTTGGGAAATAATTCCACTACTTTAAAGACCACTACTTATATTTTGGGTAGTGGACATTAGTCTGTCTTTTGCATATCCATTCTCTGAAACCCCTTCCTGTATTTGGAGATTTTCCTATTTTATGAAAAAGAGTTTTTCTTCATATCACATTCTATATTCTATGCTTTATTGCGTCTCATCATAGACAATTATTTAAATGGAATGAGGAAGCTGAGAAGTTTTAATTGTAAGCTAATTGTAGAAGTAGATTATATATTTCCATCAAGCAATTCCTGATCCTCTATCCTGGAACTACATACTTTCTACTTTATTTCTGAACATGTCTCAACTCCTTCAGTAGACTCTAATATTTAAAGAGGAGAAGCAATTATCTGATTCATCTTTATATCTTCCACAATGCTTATTTCAGTGCTAGATATGTAGTAAATGGTTGATTAATGTTTCACATGAAATAATGAATGACAAATTTAATGAAAGTGAGATACCACTCATGCCTTATCAAAAATGCTAATTCTGATGGAACCCAACTATGGTTATCATGGATGAGAGTAATCTACTGACTAAAAATCTAATTATTCCTAATTCACTCTGATGCAGAAAATCAAAAACTACTGGAATAAAGGGACTTAAGGAGGGTTTAAGAAATTTTATGATTCAGTGTCATTCATCTGCTGGTTTAATTACAAACAGACTCTCTAGTGCTTTTTGACCTTCTGCATTGGGAAGGGGACTTGATTGCTTTTCCCTTTCCTTTTTGGAAAATAGTCCAACACTAAAGTGCCTCTCTCACTACTGGTAGAAAATTAATTTATTTTCTGTGCAGCAATATGATTCATTTTACTATTCATTACCAGTTGTCTTTATTACTATCTCATTGTCCTTACTTATTGCTTATTATACTTATTAACTATGGTATGACTCTAAATTTTTGAAGAACTGATAATATGGTAGCCAAAATAAGAAGTAAATGGGGTGTCCAACATTTGAGTTTAAAGAGAAACCAGCAAAACTCATGCCTAAGGGATTTTCTTACATATTTTATAAATGATTTAAAATTATTTGGAATCCTATTTTTCTCTTGTTTCAAATAATATTCAAATAATCCATAAAATATTAATCTATCATGCTATTTCCACTTATCTTTTGAAGGACAGATTTTCGTCTATCTCTCTTCAGATCTTTTAGAGACTTTTCTTAGAGCTTTTAGTTTATGAATGTAAAGTCTATATTGCATTCTTGCACCTATAGATAAACACCCAATTTACTGCATATTACCTATGAGTGCGTTCAGTTTAATGAATGATCAACCCTGCAGTGGCCACTGTGGTTGACCACTCCAAATCAACCCGAACTTCTCCTTCCCTGGAAAAACATTGATTTGATTCAGGGATCCACTCCATGCATAGAGTCATATGCCTCCTTGGAATGTCCTCACCCTCAACCTGAGTTAATTAATCATGATTAGCACTCTAAGCTAATTGTGTTAGTCCCATTCTTGCCAGCAATTGGTGAAGTCATAAGAATTTGATGACATTTGGTCAATGAGACAGAAGGGACAATATTCTGGAGCACTTTGTTGACAATCAGTCCTATTATCAAATTTTTCATAACCAATTTCCTCTTTGACATTATGATTAATGTAAAATTTAATATATTCATTTAAAGAATTTTAAAATTATATTTTTAAAAGTTTGATGTATTCCATAAAATTATAAAATAGTTTATGTTCTGCACTTGTACATAAGGAATATAATTTGACCATTTTTTTTCTTTGTAATATATTTTTATGTAATCATTACTCATAATGTTCTGACATATAATGTTATTAGCAGGGCTTCTTTTTCTGCTTTTATTACAAAAACTTCTGGTTCTGTGAAAAGTATAATTTACTAAAATGTAATAAATGACATCTAACTTTAACCCTAATTTATGAAAATTTATGAGAATTAGATATGCTGCTTGACAGTCATAGTATCAGGCCTCACAAGTTTCACATTTAAAATGTAAAAATGCACATACTTACCAACATTCCATTTCGTATCTACCATATAATATATATGCTTTACTTTAAAGAGACAGGTGTATGTAATTTTAATGTCAACCTCAGAATCACCAAAAAGTACTCTGGCAATCAGTGGAAAGGTTTAATAGGTTTTCTGTCTTGTTCTTAATTTGCTGAAATTACAAAATCAATACTTTCAGTTGTAGCTGCAGTTACCCGTTTTACTGCTTTAAGATAAAGTCTACAAGAAAGTAACCTTCACTTTCAATTTGTAGCTGAGAACATCAAGTTGTTTTGGCCACTACTTAAATAGCCCATTCTCTGCCATCCTATATAAGATATTCCAAATGTGTTGTGGTTCTATTTTCAGGGAGATAAATACTAAAAGGAACTGTGATTAATACAGAACAAGCAGGAATTCAGAGTTTTACTTTCTCTCTATCCCTTTCTCTTCACAACATGCTAATGCCCCTGTTTCTTTAGCTTAATCTCATCTGAATTCTTGCTATAATTTTTCAACTCTGGATCTTAGATCAACATCAAATGTCCACAAACACTGTCGTCCCAAATAAGAAATAATCTCATACTGTCTGACCACTATCTTACCTCTAAGATACTTGTTACAAGGGCATATTCCTGCCACTTTTGAGATAAGGACATTCTCTCCAGCTAGACTCGGGTTAATATGAGTGGACAAGTAAGTACATTTCTAAGATTTTACTTTGGAAAAAAAAGAGATAGATCAAACAAACATTTCAAAATGTCAAAGATATTGGAAGTGACAGAGGGATTTTTAGTACTACAGGTATAATTGTTTTTTCATTAAAATAAATCTCAATAAACATGGGCAAAATTGCTACTGAAAAGTCACTTTCATAATGTTTATCACATAGTCTTTCCACATACATATTGTTTTTCATATTAAGATTATAATTCTGTGTACAAGAAAAGGGGTGAGGACATTGGGCTACTTAAATGACTTTTTACAGTCTGAAAATATGGAAAGCTTTTTAACAGAAAAGGGAAAAAAATCCATATTGAAGTAAAAATTTCTTCACTTTTGCTTCTATGATACTTCATGTGTTTTAGAATCTACAATCTCCTTGGTGAGAAACACATGAGATTTTACTGTTTCATCTCTTCATGACCACAATGCCTGGGACAAACTAGTACTAATGACATTCTATTTTAATTTATCTGTTTACATACCTGTCTGTTCCACTAGACTGTAGCTCTTTGAGGGAAGTTATTTCTAATTCATCTGGCACAAAACCTATTCAATATAAGGTCTCCAGTGCATGCTCTAGAATGAATATATCCTGGAAAAATTAAATAAACCTTGAACTTGAATTGGAATTGAAATCATGACAAACTTAGCATATAAGAACTATTAGCAATTTTTAAATCCCCATGATTCTGTTTAAGAAAAAAAAACCTCTGTCACAGAACATGCATATAGATGAAATCCCTTTTATTTTGTTGTATTAGTTCCAACAGAGTTCCTCCAACTATAGATTGTAACTCACTAGTATGTTTGGGGGGTGGTTTTTTGTTTTGTTTCTTTTTGTTTTTGCAGAAAATTTTTTTTCATTTCATATTTGTTCCAGAGCATTTTGGGTAAGGGTATCCATCCAGACCACCATTATTAGTGTTAATAGTAAGGGACAGAAAGGAATAGAAAGGAATAGAATAGAATAGAAAACATCAGAGTACACCAGTAAAGCTAATTATAGTTTTGTAAAATTTTGTTAAATTATATCTTTGCCTTTATACTGAGTTGAGATTTAAAACATTTTTGACTGATATTAATGGTCAAAGAAGTTTGAAAAACACAGACTTAAAATGTGAGGTTAGCCATTCTGACAGACAAAAATGATTTAGTGCTCAAATAAAAAGGGAGTTAATTTCTCTCTCGTTCTAATAAACTTGCATCTCCGGAGGATCAGTTCCTGTATTCCTTCTACCTTTTTGCCTTCCACCCCTGGAGGATTTCTCTCATCTATGTGACCAAAGATGACTCACCTCCATGTTCACATTTTAATCATTAGAAGAGGAAAACAAGGGGAATAAGAGGGCATGACTTAGAAGCATCCCTCTTTACTTTGCTCACATAGGACACTATGCCTACTTTCAAGAGAGATTGGAAAATGTGGTCTTTTTTCTGGGCAGCCATATACCTAGCTAAAAATCAGGTAGACAAATAAGTACATTTCAAAGATTTTAGTTTGGAAAAATATGACATAGATCAAACAATCTATTATATTACTATGTAAAAAGAGGAGACTAAAGATTTGGGGACAACTAGCAGGCTTACCACACTTATGTTTGGTAGATTTACACGAAGCTTATAATACAAATCAGACTGGACTATATTGATCAGCTCAATCAGCCCAGAATTTCAGGTCTGCTCTGGCAGGCTTTCCTCTTGCTCCTTTTCGATCTTCTGGTCAGTTTTTATGATGAATATCACAGTATAGTAAATAACCATCAAGATGATTGCTAATGATAAACCCAATTCCTGTAATTACAGCCTTGTGTAATATACCTCTATTGATAGAGGCTTGGACTTAGTGACTCACGTATGACCAATAGAATATAGCAGAAGTGATGGTATGTCACTTCCAAGATTAGGTAATAAAGGACACAACAGTTTCTGTTTGGGTTGTGCGCGCTCCCTCGCGCTCTCGCTCTTTCGCTCTCTCTCTCTCTCTCTCTCTCTCTCTCTCTCTCTCTCTCTCTCTCTCTCTCTCGCACTCTCTTTGGGAACGCCATGTCACAAGCATCCCTACAGAGGGGCTGCATGGTGAGGATCTGATGCCTCCTGCTAACAACCATGCAAGTGAGCTTATAACAGATTCTCTAGCCCATTAAGTCTCCAGAAACTGCAGCTCCAGCTGACAGCTTGACCACAGCCTAAAGAAAAACTCTGAGCCAGTATCACCCAGCTAAATTGCTCCCAGACTCCTGACCCTTAGAAACAGTCTCAGAATATAAAATGTTCAAATAGCTAAAATCTGGGGTTATTTATTATGCAAAAATAGATAACTAATATACATGTTCTCTAGCATATGATACATGTTTATGTAAGTTGAGAAACATATGGCAGCATTTCCTGAATTCTTCTTTTCTTTGGGAAAGTTTTCCTTAGCAGTGCATTCTCTGATTTTCCCAAGTTTGATATGTACTACTAATAATACAATAATAATTACTCTTATAAATATCATTTAGTGGGCATTTGTTCTGTGCCAGGTACTTCCTAAAGATTTCAACTACATTAGTTTTCTTAAACATTTACAAAATAAATGCAAATACAAAAAGTTTATAACAGAAAACTAAAGCTTAGGTGGTTAACTGATTTACTCAAGGTTGCTGAGCTTGGATTTGATCCCAGGTCAGTTTTAACCAAATTAACCAAATTAGTGCTTGCTTTTTTACATGTGGATGTTGGACATTGGACAGATCAAATGGATTTTCAGGTTATTCTTGAAGCCAAGAGTTTAAGAAAGTACAGTTCTGTCTGGGAAACTTAACAAAAAGATAGATCTTGCATATTGCAATATGCCAAGAACCCACAGGATGAATGAAAGGGCACCAAATTAACTTCCCAAAGAGAACATCAAAATCCCAACTCACCGCCACTTTCTGGTTCTCTTAAAATGATCTTTACTATTTATTATGTAAGCGAGTTATTAGGATCCTGGGAATGGGATGAACTGGGAAGGGTTGGAGAAGAAGTTTAGTATGGCATACTGGATGAAACTCAATCCCAATGAGTATAAAACCTTGAAGGAACTAAGTCTAGTCAGAAGCAGGAAAAACTCATTTTAAAACTACAAGCAGTTTTCAGTCTCAAAAGACTTTCACTCAACTGTGGGGTAAACTTCAACTTTTTAGGAAAGCCACAAAATGAGTCTTAGTTTTGCAAATATGAAGCAGAAGCTACAACCATTAAAGGCAAATATTTAGCTCTAAGGAATTTAATTCTTCCGTGTGAAAATACTTAATCACATAGAACATATAGACTGTGTTTATTTTCTAAATATGGATAATTACTTCAGGTAGATAGAAACCATTATTCGACTTTTACATATAAGAGTATGTTTTGATCAGACCTTTAAACATCAAAAATTTCTAGAAGAATAGGCACAGTTGTTGTCCTCTTCACACTGGAAGAGTGAGTGTAAAAAGGCATGGACTAAGTTGGATAAAACCGAACCCAGACATCACTATTGATTTCTTTTAAATGGTATTATTTATAACTATAAAACCAGACTTGAAGAATATGCTGATTTGAGATTATTTTATGCTGTTGAGACAATATGGCACAACTTTACATTTGTTTTGAAAAAATGAGATTTCCTCTGAAAGGACCAGGCATCATCTGTGCAGGACATCATCTATTGTTCCATGACCTCCATTTCCTCCCTTTTCTGAGTATATTCCAGTACCACAAGGCTAGAAAGCCAAGAACTACATGTTCCAGACTCCCTGAAAACTGGGTTCCATCATTTAGGTGCACACGTGCATATATGTATGGCACAAATGAGGTGAAATCCATTGTATTGGGTTTTTATTGCTGTAGCTTAAAACACCACCAATTTATTATCTCATAGCTGTAGAGCAGCAGTCCAGGCATAGGTTAGCTGTACCCTCTGCTCTGGATCTCACCAGGCTGACATCAAGTTATCAACCAAGTCTGTGTATGATCTCCTCTGCACCTCAAGGTTCTCCTTGAAGCTCCCTGGCTGTTGGTAAGGTTCAGTTCCTTGCTTTCATGCTGGCTGTCAAGTGGGGGCCGTTCTCAGCAACCAGAGTCAGTGTATCATTCCCTGTCACATCACCCTCTCCACAACAGTTCACAACATGCACTGTTTGTTCCTTCAAGGCCAGCAGGACAGCCCTCTTCACTGGAATCCCTCTGACTTCTTTGAAAGGCTTGTATGATTAGGTCAGGCCCACCAGGATAATCTCCCTTTGATTAACTCAAACTCAACTGATGAGGGAACTTAAATATATCTGCAAAATCCCTTTGGCCATGTAACAAAACATAATCATGGGAGTGATAGCCCATCATATTCAAAAGTTCCACTCATGCTCCAGAGGAGGGGATTATACAGGACAGGTAGGCCATAGGGCTGGAATCTTGGGGCCATCTTATAATTCTGCCTAGGCTCCTATGGTAGCCATCTTCCTGTCATATTTTCTTCTGGCAAGGAAGGTCATGGAGACATGAATATTTAGAAGAAGTTGTAGTGGTACAGATCAGCATTCCTGTGTCTAACCATCCAGAGATGCTTTAAGAGCTGAATTTCCATAATAAGTCACTTTCTACTTCAATGCTATGATTTTTTTGTTTCCTGAACCAAAACCAGGCTTACTCATTCCCACTGATGATTATTCTGGAAAGAGGCAGGTGATGAAGGAAAAAGGAAAGGGGAAGTCTTAGACTGGAGGAGGAGTAAAGCATATACTGCTAAGTATAGAATTCCTTTCTCTGATCTATGGATGGAAAGCATCCCTAGGCCTAAAGGAAACTGGCTCCTACTCGGTGGAGGTTGATCAGCAGCTAGTCATGGTAAGGACACATCACCATGAGCCTGAATCTGTGGGCTCTGAGATCAGCCAGGACTAGTGGCTAGTTTTACATTGCTTATGCTTGCAATTTCTGTTCTTTATCCTCACACTTTCAATAAGGCCTTGATAAATATTATACCGTGGTCTTGAACAAACTGTAGAAAATTAAAGCAATAATTTGTGAGCATTGAAAGAGAGTAGGAGAGGGGAAAGCAATGTTTCCATAGGGCCAGTAAGGGGATAACAGCAGCAGCTGAAGCAGGCTGTAGGACTGGAATTGCAGGAGGCTGATGAGCAGCTGTGCCAAAAGAGGCCCATGGTCCTGGTAGAGTTTAGAAGCCTAGAGAAAGGCACATGATGGTGCAGACTGTTGGAGAACACGTGAGATACTCCCTTTGAATAAATCAAAGGGGAAGGAAATAAGAAAAACAAGACTGAGGTAATGCTGCCACAAGTTGTTGAGGTTTAGCCACATTTGAATTACATTATGTGAACTTTGTAAAAAGTTTACTCCTTTGAGTTAGAATCAAAACATAGTATTGCCAGTTCTTTTCTTTCCATCTGGCATAACTCAGACAGTAATTTTTCCAAATATTTTGTGATCCAGTTGATCTTTCAGTAGATTATATTACCCCCATTGATTCTCTGGAGCTATAACTGCTAAATAGAGAGTCAAAAATGGAGAAGGAGACTTAGTACCCATAATATCCTGCCTACATAATGATTTGTTTCTATTTTTAGCAGAAAGCTCACACTGTCAATTCTTTATAAGCCAATGGATTAGCATTTGTTAGCAATGTTCAAGGGTGTGGCTGAAAGAAAATCATACACAGATAATAAGCTAAACTTTTTACACTGTATCCAATATTTTTGCCTATAGAGCTTTCTTGTAGAATTTTTTTTTTTACTTGTTCAAACAAATGTAAAGTTAAGACCTGGATATACAATGTGAATTATATATTATAAAGTTAGGTCCTGGATATATAATTTGAATATAAACACTAGTTACTATAATCAGCAAGCAGAGAAAATAGACAGTGAAAAAGTAATAATAGGCTTAGCATATTTTATGAAAGGGAAAACAAGGTCATGGGGTTAGATAAGTTCTCCCTGAGTAAAAAGTACTTCAACTGAGACTCCAAGGAGGACTAAGGCTACAGATGAGGTAGTGGCTGGGGAAAGAGAAGAGTGCTTAAACACTAGAAAGAATATGTTTAAAAACAACATGTGTGAAAACAATTTGCTTGAAAATGTGAATAAACCTGGAGTAGAAAAGGAGAAGGCTAGTGACACAAGATCGGGCTGGAGAAAGAGTTCTGTAAGGGATTTTTGACTCTGTGCCAAGAAGATGGGAAGCCATTAAAGACCTTTAAGCAGTTGAGTGACATGATGAAAACTGTTTTATTAAGAGACTGCCCTGGAAGGAATGTGGAGAATGGCTTTTTTTTTTTTTTTTTACCATGGTAGGCAGGGAATGAATGCAGGGGAGAAGATTAAGAGACAAAGTTAGGTAAGGAAAAATATATACATTTCTATATATTGAAGTATTTAGACATAAGATATTGAAGCAGGATATTCAGTAGACAGCTGGATTAAACCAGGAAGGAGAAAAAGGTTTGGGAATCACTGGTTCATGAATGGACCTAAAATAGTGACTCTCAAACTTTAGCTTGCATCAGAACCACCAAGAGGGCTTTCTGAAACACAGGTTGCTAGTCCCAACCCTGGAATGTCCAATTCAGTAGGTCTGGAATGGGGTTCGAGTATTTGTATTTTCAGCAAGTTCCCAGGTAATGCTGAAGCTGCTGGTTGATGGACCACGTTTTAAAAAAACTCCACAATTTAGTAGAGTGGCAGAGACAACTTAGGAAGAATGTTAGAGCACAAAGAGAGGTGTGCCTAGGAAGTATCCCTTTGGTGCACCAGCATTTATGGGATAGAGAAAGGAAAATAAACTGGCAAAAGAGAATAAGAGGAGAAAATGGAAAATAAAAAAAGAGGGCATGGTGCTACAGAAGCAATGGAAATATTTTAAGGAAGATGCAGTATTCAATCATGTAAAATGTTGCTAAGAAGAAATTTAATATCACAGACTACATTCAACCACTTTCCATCTCCTGCCACATTTTTTAAATGAGAGAAAGTATAATTTTAAAAGAGAAGGTATAGCACTGGAAGAAAAGGAAGGATGTTAACAGTGGGCCTACAATCAAAATGAATTAAGGAAAGGAACAAAGGCAGATGGGATCAAATTGGCGGAGAAACAGAGGCTAAGGTGAAAACAACATACATGCAGAAGAATCCTATTTAAAGATTAGCATGGAATTTTGAGGGAACTGCAATTTAGGGGGTTGAGAGTAGTTAGAACGGAAACAGTGCCGATAGATAATACAAGAGCCAAAGGGGGTCCCGGGCTAATCCTTAGTGTGGTCAATGATCTAGTGACTCACCCCCTTGTTCAGTTCAGAACCAACCGTTGAGAGTGGGCATAATCTGTGGATATTAAGAGATATGGCTTCTGCTATTATGTTACAATATATGAAAAAAGGGAGGTTTACAGATGTGATTAAGGTCCCTAATCAGTTGAGTTCATCAAAAGAGAGATTCAAAGCATGGTAGAGATTCAATTGGAGGAAGATTCTCCATTGCTGGCTTTGAAGATGGAGGGACCACATGACAAGGAATGCAGCAGCTTCAGGAACTGTGAGTGGCCCTCTGCTAACAGCTAGCAATGAGATCAGAACCTCAGTTCCACAACCACAAGGAATTCCATTCTGCTAACAATGTGAATAAGCTTGGAAAAGGACCCTCAGATTCATGAGAGACAGCAAACCCAGCCAATACTGACTGTAGTTTGGTGAGAACGTGAGAAATGAACCTAGCTGTGCCATACCCTGACTTCCAACCTACAGATCAGGAAGATCATAAATGGGTATTGTTTGAAGCTGCTGGGTATAGTGATTTTTTTTTTGCAGCAATAGAAAACTAATAGAATTCGTGTTATTAATTCATTAAAGAAATTACATTCTTAATAAATAGCCATTGGCGGTGGTATGGGAACATATATTGAGCTGTATCCAGGACCATCATTTGGACCAAAGATTAAAAAAACTCATAATTAAAAAATATGTATATATCTTTGAATCTCTGGATGTGGGTGAGAATTTGGGCAGAAAAGCAGAATAGCATTTTTACCAACAATGACTGCCACAACTCCCATGGAAAAAGAAGAAAGGGAGTTACAACTACAAAGGAAGTATCCCAAAGTGCTCTGAAGAGGTATCTGCATATTTTATGCCCACATACTCTAAAGCAAAGCCTACCAAAAATGCACACATAGCCAAATGTACAGATCTCATAAGCAGCCCCCACATTTTGGCAGAGACCTTTTGGAGAATAGAACTGTACAACTGTAAAAGACCCGTGCCTGGTAGCTATATTCAACACCTTTAGACATGAATGACTTTCAGCTATGTCTCTGCAATTAAGGAAAATATGCATCATGAAAGAGAAGTACTTAATGAACATACAAAATACTTGATCCCAGAAAAAAAAAGATTATTCAGGAAACAGGAATAAATTTTAAACAGTTATCCACAAAAAGAGATTTTTTTACATAAAACAATAATGATAAACTGCCATGTAAAAGGATTAAGTGAAGGATAAGAAATTGTCTTTTAAAATAAAAAATAAGATTGTCAAAATTATAAAATAAAATATATGGGCTTGATAATCAAATGGTATGTGACTAAAGACGAGATTGATAATTTAGAAGAGAAGGTTGAGGAAATTCCCAGAACACAGAAAAATAAACAAAGACACAGAGATGAAAAGCATTTGGGAAAAAAATACAGGAGCATGTATCATTTATCAAGGAGCTCTACTGCTATCTAATAAGAGTTTCAGAAGTTAAGAACTTCAAAAATAGGGGATAAGAATTGACCATGATAGAATAAAAAATTTTCTGTGCCTAAAAAAAAGCATATCTTCAAATGTATAATGCAAGATATGTTACAAGTACAAATAGAAGTTGTTATTTACTAAATCATAGAGGGAGGTTTTAGCCCAAATCTTTAATAAATGAGTATCTTTGGATGACAAATAAATATTTGAATTAACAAATTTGGGGGGAAAAATGGGAAGATGCTTATATAATCTGAGGAGTACATGAGACTTTCTTAAGCAACACATAAAATACAGAAATCATATAAAGGAATATTGATGAATTTCACATTAGTTTAAATTTCTGTACACTAAAAGACAGTACTACAAGTTTATGACAGATGTTTATTCTATATAATAGAAAAATTATTGCTATCCATATTATATTATGAATGTTTATAAATAGTAAAGGCAGACAACAATTAAAAAATAGAAAACTACTTTAAAGAATATATTGATAAATAAATATTTTAAAAGTCTGTTAACTACTTTATTAATTGGGTAGATGGTTATTAAAACAATACAGGGTTTTGTTTTTGCCATTCACATTAGCAAAAACCAAAAATATACATTTTAATTATATTAGCATATATTTAACAGCACAGTTATAAAAATGTGCTTTCATCAATTGTAACAAATGTACCACACCGAGGCAAAGTGTTGATAATATGGTAGTATATGGAATCCTGCATTTTATGAAAAAAATTGTTCTGTAAAACCACAATTCCTCTGAAAAAAAAAGAAAGAAAATACATATATTTATATTATCCAGTGTTAGAGTGTGAGGAGACAAATATTTTCATGTAGACTTGGTAAAAAAGCTAAACCAGTAGAACTTTTTTGAAGGCAATTGGCCCACATCTATCAAAATTTCAAATGCACAAAATCAAGTTGTGGGTAGTCCTTCATTTAATAGGTATTTTTTGAGTATGTATTTATCAGACATTGTTCTAGCTAATGAGGATACAGCATACATGCTTCATATGAGGGGAAACCATGAGCTCAGTAAATCTTAGCTATTGTAACTGTCAATGGGTTAGAGCTCTCTGAAAAGACCTAACAAGCAGTATAGTGGGAGTAGCTAACAGTATAAGCTAAAGGGTCAGAGAGTGGGATGTCTGGAATTTTATTTTAGAGGTACAGAGGTTTCAGGTAAGGCCAAAATTAGTTTGGTCATCAGATATGTAGAAAGGAGGGGTAGGGCAAAATGTCATAGAAGATGAGGTGGATCCTCAGTACTCATAGAATTTAACTTTGGTGCACACATGAGACCCAGTGGATTTAGTGTGACTGGACATTCCTTATCTTTGTAGGCCTTTAGAATGAGTGAAAGAAGATAGCAATATCCAGGGAAATCAAGAATTCCTCATAGTCCTGGTATTCAGGGATTACTTATTTATTGGGAGCATAGGATGTGGACAGCCAGGGTTCTGTCTTGCATATTCATGATCTTTATGATCCCTACTTAAATTTGGTTTCTTTTCAGAATGTTTGCTCAAGAAGTGTAATGCCTTTTGAAGTTTACTGCCTTTTTTTTTTTTAAGGAGGTACCAGAGATTGAACCCGGGACCTTGTATATGTGAAGCATGCACTCAACCACTGAGCTATACCTGCTCTTGTAATATCTTTTGAAATGTCTCACATCAGAATATCACTATCATTTCAATAATCAAAGACGCTACTGAATTTCTATGATGGGCAAGCAGTTGTGCTGTATATCTGAAAAGATATAAATACCTGGACTTTTCCCTCAGAGAATTTTCAGTCTGGTTAGAGACTTTATATAACATCCTTGCAAGTTCAACAACTTTATTGGTGTCAAAAATAATAACAATATTCCATTTCTTCTTAATTCTTAAGGTATTTTATTTGAAAAAGCTTTGTGTCATAGCTTTTTGAGGTGTGCTTTCTAACTTCCCTATTATAAATTAAGCTTGTTATAGAATGGGAACATGTTTTTCCATATATACGTAATTTAAATGTAATGGGGGTACTAGATATAAGTATGACTCTATGAGATATCAGTCTATAATTGGCAAAGAGGGTGAGAGAAAAAAGGTGATTTGAATTTAAAAGAGTATTCGGACACATTGGGCTGGTTTTTTCTGGCAATAATTTATAGCTGTATAGTTGTGACAAAATTCAATGTGTCCTTGAAATATATATAAGACTAGAGTCTCTAAACACATAGTCCAGGCAAAATGTATAGTTTTGATGGACATCTTTAAAGACTGGAAATAGTTGTATGGACTAAAACAGTTGTTTTGGACTTGGAGATGACAACACTAAAAATAGACTGAGAATACAGCTTGGTTCATTGTGCTACAAACCCCAAAGGAAAAGCAGTAGCAATGACAAAATTTCTCTTTCAGTGTCACTTTTATTGTAACTTTATGGAACCCAAGAATTGACTTGCTTAAAATGTAAACTGACTAAATCATTTAATCTTGACAACACTAAAGCCATTTGTTCTAATTCAGGCTGAGAAAAAGTCAAATTGTTTGTCTACAAAATAAACAAGTGCCAACCAATTCAACAACCATCATCCCAGTTTGTTGTGATTGGTCCGTTCGTGTTTTCAGCACACTCAACTCAGCAGGCTCAGAACCCCAAATCTATATTTAATTTAAACATTGCACTATCACACAGAAATCTTTCAACAACCTCACTTCCCCTTAAAGGGAAAGGACAAAAGCTAGTATATTTTTACCAGAAGCACTTTATTGTCTCAACAAATTTTTTTTAAATTTCCAATGTATATTTTTTTAAAACAAGGAAAATATTTATAGAAAAACACTTCTTTTTCTTTCATTCTTCATCTTAAGCAAGAGAGGTAAGAGAAGTTTACATTTTAACTTACTCTATATTCGAAAAAGACACAAGATAGGAGAACTAAAAACATACTTCCTTAAACAATCATCTTAAGATTTGAAACCTGAGTCAAAGGGACCATCAATTTTATTTATTTATTTTTATTAGAAAAGTGAGTTTACAAAACAATCAAGCATAAAATATAGGATTCATCTGCACCACCCCACCACCAACACCTTGCATTGATGTGGAATATCTGTTCCTATTGATGATAATATTTTTCATAATTGTACTATTATTTGACAGTAGTTACCTTTCTTACAATTGATGAACAATCATTAAAATAGTTCTATCATCCATTCTTTACATTAAGTGTATTCTTCCCCATATACCACCTTATTATTACCACCTTGTATTAGTATTGTAAACTTGCTGTAATTCATGAAAGAACATTCTTATACTTGTACTATTACCATCGTTTGCAACAGAGTTCACTGTATTGTACAGTCCTACGTTTCATCTTTTAATTTTTATTCTAATAACATATACATCCTAGAGTTTCCTCTTTTAACCACATTCACCTATACAGTTCTGTGCTGCTGATGACACTCACAATAATAAGCTAACATCACCACCATCCATTCCAAACCTCTACCATTCTTTTTTAAAAATCATTTTCTCTACTGTTCTTTTTTACCCTGTTAGGAAAGAGACTCTAATTCAGATGTTTAGATGAGACTTTAAAGAAAGACCTATTAGCAGAAGTGTGTTTGAGACAAAAAAAAAAAAATGGAGAAAGGTTGCTGAGGCCAGTCTAACCTGAAAAGGCAGGTGGAGAAAAAGAGAGTTACTAGAGTTCAGTTCCAGTAGCTGGAGTCCTGGAGGAGGAGCTGCTCTAGAGGCACAACAGCCTTATTGTCAGGGAGGGACACAATCACTACCAAAAACTGTAGCCCAGAGCAGATGGGAGCAGGG
>JAQZBX010067742.1:0-15876 GCA_029593785.1 Cabassous unicinctus
CAATTTAACTGTTTTTAGCTTTGTTGCTTGTGCTTTGGATGTAGTCTAAGAAACCATTTCCAACACAAGATCCTGAAGATGCTTCCCTATATTTTCTTTTAGGAGTTTTATATTCATGATTCTTATGTTTAAGTCTTTGATCCATTTTGAGTTAAATTTGGTGTGAGATATGTGTCCTCCTTCATTCTCTGGATATCCAGCTCTCTCAGCACCATTTATTGAATAGACTTTTCTTTCCCAATTTGGTGGACTTGGAAGCCTTGTTAAAAATCAATTGGCTATAGATGTGAGGGTCTAATTCTGAACTTTCAATTCAATTCCATTAGTCTACATATCTGTCCTTGTGCCAGTACCATGCTTTTTGTTTTGTTTTGTTTTGTTTTTGTTTTTTTTGTTACTCTGGTCTTATATTAAGTTTGTCTTTCTTTTTTTTCCCTTATTTTTAAAGGAGCTTTAGATTACATAAATGTTACATCAAAAAATATAGAGGATTCCCATATACCCTACTTCTTTCCCCTCCCATACTTTCCCCCATTTAAAACACCTTTCATTAGTGTGGGACATTTGTTACAATTGATGAACACATATTAAAGAATTGCTATTAACCATGGTCTATACTTTACATTATGGTTTATAGTTGGCACCGTACAATTTTATAGGTTTTGACAAAATGTATAACGGCTTGTATGCATCATTGCAATATCATGCAGAACAATTCCAATGTCCCAAAATACCCCATATTACCCTATTCTTCCCTCTCCCTACTCTCAGAACCTCTGGTGTCTACTGCCTTTATATCAATGTTACAAGTTCTTCCATTACTAGAATAATGATAAGTCTGCTTTAGTCCATAGTTAAGTTCCCCACTTATGTTTATTTGTTCCTCAATCTTGAGGATTTGGGGATGATGATGCCCACTCTGTTTCTGATTAAGAGAGGGCTTAGATTGCATGGGGCAGATGGATGGAACTGTCTTGCTTGCAGGGTTTGGTACTGCCTGTTTTTTGGGATAGGCATTTTCATCATCATCCTTTTGTTAGTTAACCTGGGTGAATCCAATGAACTAGAGAGTACGTTTTGGCTGCAACTTTGCTGAGATTCTGGGCTCAACCAGTATATGAACAGCCTGAAGATTTAAGTCTCTGGGACATATTTTTAATGAGTATAGTGCTAATTATAGGTTCAAATAAATGGGGCAGAAGGACCATATGAAGGAAAATTATAAATGAGTCCTACGGTTACATTAGGGAGATAGGTTTTCATATATTCCAAGGTAAGGCCCATCAAAGGGGTGCCAATTTCTTGGGATTTCCTGCCCTACCTAAAGTGTCTAGATGTCTCTGGAGCCCTGAGAGGCAGCCCTGATTGGGGCACTGTTTACTGTGGCAGTAGTGAGATCCTCCTGAGAAATGCATAAATGTAACCTCTGGAATGACCTCCCAACTCACTTTGAAATCCCTTAGCCATAAAAATTCATTTGTATTTAATATTTCCTCCTATTAGTCAAGGTCTTTTTCCAAATGATCACTAATTAGCAATTGATAATAATCACTCAGTGCCAGGGAGGTTCATCCCCAGGAGTCATGTCCCACATCACATTCCATTGTATGTATATACCACATTTTGTTTATCCATTCATCTGTTAATGGACACTTGGGTTGCTTCCAGTTTTAGCAATAGTGAATAATGGCACTATGAACATTGGTGTACATATATCTGTTCGTGTCTCTGCTTTCAACTTTGCTGGATAAATACCCTGCGGTGGGATTGCTGGATCATATGGCAAGTCTATAATTAGCTTCCTGAGGAATGGCCAAACCATTCTCCCCAATGGCTGCACCATTCCACATTCCCACCAGCAGTGGATGAAGGTTCCTATTTCTCCACATCCTCTCCAACACTTGTGGTTCTCTGATGTTTTAATAGCCACTCTTCTAATAGGTATAAAATGATATGTCATTGTAGTTTTGATTTGCATTTCCCTAATAGCTAGTGATGTTGAACATCTTTTCATGTGTTTTTTAGCCATTTGTATTTCCTCTTTGGAAAAGTGTTTATTTAAATCTCTTGCCTATTTTTAAAATGGTTGTCTTTTTATTTTCAAGATATAGGATTTCTTTATATATGCTGGATATTAGGACTTTATCGAATAAGTGGTTCCCAAATATTTTCTCCCATTGAGTAGCCTGCCTTTTCACTTTTTTAATAAACTCCTTTGAAGTGAAAAAGTTTTTAATTTTGATGAGGTCCCATTTATCTATTTTTTCTTTTGTTGCTTACACTTTGGGTGTAAAGTTTATGAAAGCCTTTACTACTACAAGATATCATAGATGCTTTCTTACATTATCTTCTAGGAGTTTTATGGTCTTGGTTCTTATATTTAGATCTTTGATTCATCTTGAGTTATGTTTGTATAGGACATGAGATGGTGATCCTCTCTCATTCTTTTAGATATTGATATCCAGTTCTCCCAGCACCATTTTTTTTGAAGAGGCCATTTTGTCCCAGTTGAGTGGGCTTTATGGCCTTGTCAAATATCAGTTGACCATATATGTGAGAATCTATATATATGGAATGCTCAATTCCATTCCATTGGTCAGTATGTCTATCCTTGTGCCAATACCATGCAGTTTTGACAACTATAGCTTTGTAGTATGCTTTAAAGTCAGGTAGCATGATTCCTACAATTTAAATTTTCTTTTTCAACATGTTTTTTGGCTATTTGGGGCCCCTGGCCCTTCCAAATAAATTTCATATTTGGCTTTTCCAATTCAGTAAAAAATGCTATTGTACCTACTCTCCAGTTCATTGGACTCACCCAGGACAACTAACAAGGAAGAGATGATGGATAACCAACATACCAAGGAACCAAGAGTGCCTACAGCTGCAAGCAAGAGAGTCCCATCTATCAGCCATATGGAATCAAAACTTCCCCCTCAACTAAAGGTGGAGTGGGCATCACCGTACCAGAATCCTCAGGATTGGGGAATGAACTACAGACTAAAGTAGACTTACTAGTGTTATACTATAGACTTATTGTGATTCTAGCAATGGAAGAAATATCATTCAGGTGGAGGCAGTGGCCACTGGAGGTTCTGAGGGTAGAGAGAGGAAAAAACAGTTGTAATACAGGGGCATTTTTGGGATTTGGGAATCATCCTGAATGGCATTACCATGACAGATACAGGTCATTATATAACTTGCCATAACCTACAGAATTGAGTGGGAAGGTATAAACTGCAATGTAAACTATAATCCATGGTTAGTGGCAATGCTCCAAAATGTGTTCATCAATTGCAATGACTACCACACTAATGAAAGATGTTGCTAATATGGGAAAATGTGGGAGGTGTGGGGATCAGGGCATATGGGAATCCCCTTATATATTCTCTGTAAAATTTACATAATCTAAGTATCTTTTAAAAAATAAAAAATTGAAAAGAAAAAAATGCTGTTGTAATTTTTATTGGGTTTGTGTTAAATCTGTAAATCAATTTGGGTAGGACAGACATCTTAAGTTACCCATGGAATGGGATAGAGAAATGCAAGATACACACTCCCATATGCGTCCTTTCATGTCCTTTTACTGTTTCTTAAGGCAAGTTTTGTTCAGGAACTACCTGTTTGAATAACACAGCATGTGTTATTCTAATTCTGATACAAGAATGAAGGAATTCTCAAGTCCAAGAGGAAAAAAGACATGTTTCTATTCAATGTAAGCACTACTTCCACTGTGAAATCTTTCCTGATTCCCTCAATCTTGACTAGGTACCTATTTTAGTTTCCTAGACTGCTCAAAGGAAATGCCATGAAAGGGGCTAGTTTAAACAATGGGAATTTGCTTGCTCACAGTTTTAAGGCTAGAAAAATATTCAAAACAAGACACCATTAAATAGACTGACTTCTGGGGCTGGCTGCCAGCAATCTTTGGACCTTAGTTCGTCACATGGCATGGCACATGGCAGTGTTTGCAGGTTCTGCTGAGGTTCAGCTTCAGGGTGTTCCATCGGTAGCTTTCTCTTCTCTTTGAATTTAACTCTCTCATAAAGAGCTCCAGTAATAGGGTTAAGACACATCATTCTGATTGAGGTGGGACACATCTTAACTGAAGTAACCTCATTAAAAGTTACTATTTAAAATGGGTTCACCCCAAAAGGAATGGATTAAATTTAAAAACTTGTTTTTCTGGAGTACATAGAGCTTCAAACCACAGCAGCGTCTTTCTCTATTCTATTTTGTTCTTTTTGCATATCTTTTTGTTTTGGTACTTATTAAACAGTATTCTAATAATTTATTTACTTGCTGTCTTCTCACTATGCCCTCATTTCTGGAAAAGAGCTTATCTAATGATCTTTATATGCCCTAGGCAACCAGTAGGTGCTTATAAATTGAGAGAGCAAATCTGTGACTAGAGAACAGGGAGACTGAGTTAAAAATTGAAAAGTTTCCTTCATTGTTTAATCCATATGTCATACTCCTTTTTAAATAATTTCACTCTACCATGGTTCTTTAGTTATTTTGAATGGGCATGAAAAATCTCAGTGTTTCAGTCAATTTCTTAGTAGCTAATAGCAGAACCCATACAGGTAAATTTAAACCAAATATAACTTTATTAAAAATATATTATATTGAGGAGAGGGGCAAGACGGCAGCAGATTAGGGAACTCTAAGAGATCTTCCCACAGTGCAGTAACTAATTACCTGTTTTAAGGGCCCAGGAGACCACAAGCCCATGCTGCAATATTCTTGGAAGAATGGAAGAAGACTGTTCATCAGCAATGAAGATCAATGAATAGGTCACTCCATGCCATGGAGGCAGGTCCAAACCCCATTGGTGAGGCAAGATGCCTTGGGAGATATTCCCTGCCAGGAGTTGGGTGCCCCATTTCCAAAAATGGGGGAGGAAGAGACGATAGGGAACCAACTTCAGCTACTGGTTAGTAAATTCAGCTGGCTAAAGTCCAGTCCTAAGGACAGCTAAAGTCAAAACTTGTTGGAAAAAGGCCAGTAGCCTCCATCTACACCCTTGCCCAGGCAAGAGGAGAAGTGGGGCTAATTGAAAATCATGGAGACAGGGATTGACGTCTTTCCACCCAGGCCAGACTGTTGCCCTTGCTTGGGCTCCAGCCCCACCTCTGGCAAGGGGAAAGCAGGGCAACCTGCACCAGCCTCTCTGGGCAACTATAGCCACTTTTGGCCTGCATGGACAAGATTTTGGGGCACCAATGGGGTTACACCCTGCCCCCAAAATAACAGCAGGGTAGCAGTGTTAGCACACCTGTGGCTCCATCCCCACCCTTAACAGGAGAGAAGGAGGTACAGTGCTTCTTCAGTCTTACCAGGCAACTGCATTGCTTTCCACCTTCATGGACAAGATTGTTGGGCACACCTGTGGCACCATCCCCATCCCTCACAGGGTATAAAAAGGAACAGTGCTTCCTCAGCCTCTCAGGACAACTGCAGTTGCCCTCAGCACCCACGGACTAGATTGTTGGGTGCACCTGGGGCTTGATCCCCAACTCTGGTGGGGGAGGGGACTGGTGTTTCTTCAGTCCATATGAGCAGCTGTTATAAGTTTTGGTTCTCATGACTTAGTTTACTGCCCACATCTCAGCTCCATTCTTGTACTATGCAGGGGAAGGAAGGGTGTGACGCTTCATCAGTCTCTCTGGGCAGTCTTGGCCTGCAAGGCTTGGATTACTTCACATGGCTGCAGCTCTGTCCTGGCAGGGGATGAAGTTGGCAGAAGCTTCATTGGTTCCTGGGGCAATGTGGGCAGCTTCAGCCCTGATGGCTTACAGTACCAACCACATCCTTGGCTCCTAATCCACCCCCAACAACCAAGAAAGGGCAAGAAACAGATGAAAAAGAGCTGAAAAATTCAGCTTGGCTAAATGAACCATTATAAAGTTCCAAAATAAGTTGAACCAAATATCAAAGAGGGAATGTAGCACAAGGTGAATCAAATAGAAAGCCCTAGGCTAAAGAAAACAACTGAGCCCCAAATAAATCATCAACAAAAATTACAAGCCATAAAAAGAATCAGAAGATATACCCCAGTCAAAAGAAGAAACTAAACTTCCAGATGACATAAAGGAGTTAAGAAAACTAATCACAGATGTTCAAACAAATCTCCTCAATCAACTCAAAGAGATAGCTAAAGAGATTAAGGATATTAAGAAGACATTGGATGAGCACAAAGAAGAATATGGAAGCATGCATAGAAAAATAGCAGATCTTATGGGAATCAAAGGCACAATAAATGAAATAAAAAATACACAGGAGACATGCAACAGCAGATTTGAAGAGGCAAAAAAGCATCAGTGAGCTTGAAGACAGGGCTTCTGAAAGCAAACACACACACACAAATGAAGAAAACAATGGTAACAAATTGAACAGGTTCACAAGGAACTAAACAATAGCAAGAGACGTGAAAAAACATACATGTTATAGATGTCTCAGAAGGAGAAGAGTAGAGAAAAGGGGCAGGAGGACTATTTGAGGAAATAATGGTAGAAAATTTCCCAATCCTGTTGAAGGATATAAATATCCATGTCCAAGAAACATAACATATTCCCATCAGAATAAATCCTAATAGCCCTACTCCAAGACACATACCAATCAGAATGTCAAATGTCAAAGATAAAGAGAGAATCCAGAGAACAGCAAGAGAAAAGTAATTCATCACATACAAGGGATACCCAATAAGATTAAGTGCCGATTTCTCATCAGAAACCATGGAGGCAAGAAGGCAGTGGTATGATATATTTAAGATAATGAAGGAGAAAAACTGCCAGCCAATAATCTTATATAGGGCAAGATTGCCTTTGAAAAAGAGGGCAAATTTAGAATATTTACAGAGAACAGAAACTGAGAGAGTTTGTAACCAAGAGACCAACCTTGCAGGAAATACTAAAGGGAGTGCTATGGGCTGAAAAGAAAAGACAGGAGACAGAGGCTTGGAAGAGAGTCTAGAAATGAAGATTATATCAGTAAAAGTAACTAAAGTATAAAAAGAGGGCTGTAAATAAGATATGACAGGTAAAACCCAAAGGTCAAAATGGATTAATTAAGAACTGCCTTTACAGTAATAACAATGAATGTTAATATATTAACCTTCTCAATCAAAAGACACAGACTGGCAGAATGGATAATAAAATATGAATCATCTATATCATGTCTATAAGAGACTCACCTTAGACCCAAGGATCCAGAGATTGAAAGTGAAAGGCTGCTGGAAAAAGGTATTCCACACATGCAGTAACCAAGAAAAAGCTGGAGTAGTTATACTTATATTGGAAGAAATGGACCTTAAGGGCAAAGCTGCTATTAGAGAAAAAAAAGACATTATATATTAATAAAAGAGGCGATTCAACAGGAAGAAATAGCAATCATAAATATATATGCACCTAAACATGCTGCCCCAAAATACATGAAGCAAAACTGAAGGGAGAAATAGATATCTAAACAATAATAGTTGGAAACTTCAATACACCATTCTCATCATTGGATAAGACATCTGGGTAGAGGATCAATAAAGAAACAGAAAGCTTGAATGCTATGCTAAATTAACTAAACCTAATAGGCATATACAGAACACTGCACCCTTAAACAACAGGGCATATATTCTTCTCAAGTGCTCATGGATCTTTTTCCAGTATAGACCATATGTTGGGTTACAAAAGAGATCTCAATAAATTGAAAAAGATTGAAATTATGCAAAGCACTGTCTCTGATCATAATGGAATAAAGCTGGAAATCAATAGTAGGCAGAATTTAGGAAAATTCACAAGTAAATGGAGATTACATCTCAGACTCTTAAATAATCAATGGGTCAAAGAAAAAATTGCAAGAAAAATTATTAAATATCTCGAGACAAATGGAAATGAAAGAAAAACATATAAAGACCTATGGGATGTAGTGAAGGCAGTGCTGAGAGGGAAATTTATAGCCCTCATTGCTTACATTAAAAAAGAAGAAAGAGCAAAAAGAAGAGATAAAAACAATCTAAAATATAAGAATTGAAGGAAACTTTCTCAACATGATCAAGAGCATATATGAAAAATCTACAGCTAACATTGTACTCACTGATGAAAGACTGAAAGTTTTCCCATTGAGATCAAGAACAAGACAAGGAAGCCCACTGTCACCACTGTTGTTCAATATAGTGTTAGAGGTTCTAGCTAGAGGAATCAGGCAAGAAAAAGAAATAATAGATGTCCAAATTGGAAAGGAAGAAGCAAACCTTTTGCTCTTTGCAGATAATAAGATACTATACCTAGGAAGAGCTGAAAAATCTACAACAAAGCTACTAGAGATAATAAATGAGTCCAGCAGAATTTCAGAATATATTAATTTATATGGAAAAATCATTAGTGTTTCTACACACTAGTAATGAGCAATCTGAGGAGGAATTCAGGGAAAAATACATTTACAATAGCAACTAAAAGAATCAAATATTTAGGAATAAAGATAACCAAGGACATAAAGAACCTGTATTCAGAAAACTCTAACGCATTGCTAAGAGAAATCAAAGAAGTCCTAAATAAATGGAAAGACATTCTGTGTTCATGGATTAAAAGACTGAATATTGTTACGATGTCAATTCCACCCAAAGTGATTTACAAATTCAATGTAATCCTGATAAAAATTCCAACAGCCTTTTTTTTTTTTTAAAGAAATGGAAAAGCCTACTATTAAATTTATTTGGAAGGCTAAGGGGCCCCGAGTAGCCAGAAACTTCTTAAAAAGAAGAACAAAGTTGGAAGACACTCACTTTTGGAATTTAAATCATAATACTTAGCTACTGCATAAAAATAGCATGGTATTAGAGTAAAGATAGACATACAGATCTATGGAACCAAACTAACTGTTCACAACAGACCTTCACATTTAGGGGAGAAAATTACTATGTAAACTCATGGAGCTAATAATTAGAATATAGGTCACCAAAAAATAGAATGAGAGTAGAGAATGAGAAGGTGAAGGTTAATATGTGCATAATTGATAAAAAGGTTGTTTGTAAATCTTTGGAAATAGAATGAAATGGTGAAAGCACAGCATAGTGTTTATAACTAGCAGAGCTATTATCTGGGTATGACAGTGGTTGAAAGGGTAATTCTAAGGTCATGTGTATTACTAGAAGGAAAGCTGAAAACTGTAACATGGGACTGTATAACATAGTGAAACCTCATGTAAAATATGAATGTGGATGATATTGCATATATGACTGTTTTTACAAAATATAAAATACAAATATATTAGAGAGAAGGAAACAATATAGTAGCTATGTACAGCAAGAGAAGCATAGAGAGATTGAGAGGTGATGCGTTCTGTTTGTTTGTTTTTGTTATTATTATTATTATTAGAATAATGAAAATGCTCTAAAATGATTCAAGTGATAAATGCACAACTGTGTGATTATACTTAATACCACTGATGACACACTTCGGATGGATTTATGCTTTTATTAATATGTACCAGTAAAATTGATTTGTTTAAAAAAAGAGCAATTAAAAAATTTGTTTCAAAGATACCAGAAGGCATGGGAAATATATACTCGACATTTGGAATGATGATACAGTATACTGACTTAGAGATTATATTCAGTCATGATTTGTAAAATTTTCAGTCATTGCATGGTCTCAGGGCATGGCAGGAAGAATAATTGATATACGAAATATTCAGATGAATGAATGACTAAAACTATGTAAATAATTTTCTAACTTAACATTTTTGATTCTATATAATTTTTAACCTGTCTAGACATATAATTGGAATATCACAAAGAAGTAGCTCTTCCACCAACTCTACTCCTCCCTCTTTTTAGTGATTTTAACAAAACCTAAAGGCAGACACACATGTACCCATCTGCGTGCACACCCACACTCAAATTAATTCCCACAATTTTCATAACCAAGCAAAATTCATTTTACTATCTGGTCCAGAGAGAATTTTTCAGATGCTGAAATGACAGTTCCTTGAATTTTCTTTAAATAGTTTCTTTATTCTAGTCACTGTTAATTGGTAAGACATACCTTTGACTTAGTATGGCTTTTCAGAAAATTATAATGAATTCCTTGTGAAATCATGAGATTAATTTTTAATTAATTGTAAAAGTTATGAGATGTATATTGATTTTAATAAGTCATAACAGCAGAGTGGCTATCATAACATCAGGAAAATTCTTAGAGTTTTGCAGCATAGATTCTGGAGATAGAAGAAAATGAGTCCATCCTCTTTAGATTATGGATGAGGAAGCTGAAGTTAAGAGGATAAATAATATTCCAAGCCATAAAGCTGGTTAGTGACAGAAACCTTGGCTACTATGTTCTTCTTAAACATGGCAAGGTGAAAATAAAAAAGCATAGGCAGACTTTCCTTATTAAACATGGTGGATCAAAAAGGTTCATTTATCTCTGGTTCCTTACAAAGACTCACAAAATGACTAAAAGGATTGTCACTGTTATTCCAAAGTGATACAGACAGAATAAGCAGGGGAAGAGATCAGAGAGCCACAAAGATCAACAACGTTTGTAAATCAGTTAGATGATAAGGCTGCGTGTTAACCCAGGGCCTTGTGATTTCATAGTGTATGGACGCTCCATTGTATTAAATAAGTATTTGTACTGTAAATAACCGTCATGCAAGAGGAGCTCTAGTGTCAGCTGTGAATGTCAACATCTCCTTGGACCTATTTCACTCTATCTAGAGAATGAGACTAAGTAAATGTATTTTCAATTAAGAAGAAATACATTTTGTATTATGACACAGTATACACATAGCACACACAGTCACACATACCCCAGACACAAGTCCACAAAACGACAACTCATCCTTAGTGCATTGATAGGATAGCAGTGCTTTTATTACCTTGATATTTTCTATATTATTATTTCCAATTGTATTTCATTCTTATAAAGCAGGGCATGATCTACTAAATAAGTTTCATAACGTGCTAATGGGTGTGACACACAATTTGAAAAACACTAAAGTGGGATTTTTTGCTCTCACTCAAAGCGATACATGATCTCTTTTAAAAAGACACACCATTCTACAGGGCTTTGTACCAAAAACAGTCCTTTTTTCTCCCTTTCTCCCATCTATTTTTTCATTTTTCTCTCTTTAAGCTGTTATTTTGCTGCTTCTACATTATGTGTTTGTTACTACTTTTTGTTTTTTTCCAAGTTTAGATATTCTCTATTGATTCTCCTTGCCTTTCATAAACCCCTGGCGTCCAGAATAGATGCGTTGTAATTTTGATTATACTAATACACCATCTTTTTCTTAATCTGACAACATAAATGCTTTTTACATTTGAACCATGTAATAAATTGTAATTACTTTCTCGGTCTTGAAAAATCTTTTGTCTTCCAGGAGCTAATCATTATTTTTTTGGTGTTTTAAATATTTAATCCTTTTAAACTCTTCACCAATTATCCAAGCCTTCTCACGAGATATTCAGAGAGAACAGTTTCACTGGTTTCATCCTTCTAAAGAAATTTACCGGAGAATATTCTAAAGGCTCTAGTCTGGATTGTTTGTCTTCTCTACCTGGTACACAGCTAGCATCTGCATCTACTTTCACCATCACCATGGGGAATCCTGGCCCCTCTCTCCTGTGATGGAGCTCCCATTCATTTCTTGTATCCTGTCCTCCTCTTTCTTTCTTTTCTCTCCTGTTTGGTCAAGTACATCTTCTGGTAGATTCCTGAGTGAGTGTGAAAGGGAGGTCAACAATGTCAGATCTCACATGCTCATTCTATCCTCAACTGTGATAAATAGATTCTTTTAGATGTAGCATTTTATTTATTTTCCAGAATATTTAAGGTGTTATACTGCTGTCTTTAGTTGCCTTTATGATGTTAAGGTTGATTTTTGATTACTTTGTATGTGATTTTATTTTACTTCAGTAATATATTGCAATAGTCTGAAATTTCATGATGAAGCCCTTTTGGGGGTGATCTACCATGTTTCATTAATGATTTTTCTCTCTTTTTCTAGGTTCTCTTTTACTAGAACTGCTTTAATTTGTGTGTGCGTGTGTGTGAAAAATTTTAAGCCTTTAGCCTATGTTTACAGACCTCTTTGCATTTTGCTCTATTTCAGAGAAGATAATTTCCTTTCTCTTTGAGATTATTACCAAACATTATGCTGAGGTTTTCACTTCTGCTGTGTATATATTTATATATTTTTCCCAAGAGCTCTTTGTTTCCTCTGATAGTTCCTATTTTTATAGTTTCCTACTCTTGATGGATGGTTGAAATATTTCTCTTACCTTCCCAATGATGCTAATTATCGTTTTGAAGGTTTTCTTTTTTTTTTAGTCTTCATAGAATCTTTGTTTCTTCCTTGTTGCTTCCAGATGTTTATTTATTTTAGTCTCGATCTATTATTTTAGATGCTGTGTTCATATGTCAGGTATTTCTTTTTCTTTCATATGTTGACTGAATATTTTGAGCATGTATATAAGCCTTATACACTCCAAGCATTAATTCAATGTGGCCTTAGTTGGGAGATCATTTGAGAACATGCTGCATTATTATCTTTGGGGCTTAATCTGGAGTTACGAAGATTCTGAGTAAAGTCTCTCCTAGGAAGCCTGGAAAGTTGGAAAGTGAAAATCTGGCTGGCAGAGTTGAGGGAAGTGAGTTGAGGGCAAATGGGATGTGAGGGTGAGAGGGGTCTTCGCATCTGGTATGCATGTTTTTGCTTAATCCCCTTGTTAGTGGATGCAACCTACTCCTTATCTGACTTGGTGATCTCCAATTCAGAGACTTTGCCTCTCACACTCTACAGAATAAAACCACCAATCTCTCACCAGGGAGAAGGAAGGGCAATTGAAGTAGGTGAAGGAATGTATGAGTCTACCTGTCAACTGAGTGCCACCAACTTTGGAGTCTCCTAGGAGCCATGCAGTGCTATTATTGTTAATGTTTTGCTCTCCTGCCTACTTTCTTGGGTTTCTGTTTCCTGGATCCCTCACTACTTTCCCTAGTCCATATGATTTCTGTCATCAGTGTTTTGTAGATTATGTCATCTCCCATGCTCTTCCCTTATTCATTTATGCATTGTTAAAAGCCTCTTTCTCTTTGTTTTATTGTGATTTCAAAAGATGGTGCAAGTGAATATGTGTATTCAATTTGCCAACTTTCTGGAAACCTTTCCTTGCTTAAAACATTTTTGAAAATTTGGATTTGCGCCTCATCCCTATTTTTAGATTAGTTCCAAACCTATTCATTAATTTATGAAGAGAAAATTATTTATAATTCTCCAGAAAAAATGATAAAAATATTTGGTGACTCAAGTTGTCAATGTTTAAAGTGAGATCGTAGTTTAGCTTTCAAAATTAGGACAAACTCACATAGATGACAATGAAAGAAACTTAGAAGGCCAGTGTTACCTGTCATAGCCAAGGTGAGTAGCTGAGCCCTGCATTTAATAAGTTTACCTTTCTCATCTTAAAATATGCCAATATACTTCTATTAACTATAGCAAAATGAATCTTCTGAAACATTCCATGGAAAATCCTTTGCTTTGAAGGAGAATCCCCTTTAAAATAAATTTTGAAATGCCTCTTAACATACTCTGGGGCAAATGGAAATTGTATTGAGAATTCAGTAAAATTGCTTAGTATTATAACTATAGATACGTTCTACTATGTGAAATCTTCAGGCAGATATGATTCACTGCAGTTACTGCCTGGTGAGCAGTTATATTTTTTTCAGTATTACAAATACCTCTCTTGTTCTTTATCATACTGCACCATCAGGCTTCTTTTACTTTTGGTTTTGATGGTTATTAACTCAAGGCAGTCCTTGCTACACACACTTTTATCAAGAAAATAGCTCATTAAGATAAAAACAAAGCAAAAGAAGAATGTATTGCTTCAGGGGATAAAAGGAATAGAAGAGAAATGGATTGTGACTATAGAAGACAAATATAAACAGGCAATAATTCCCAGACAGCGCTGTGATATAAGGCTGAAATTTAAGACCCAATATTATGTATGCGTTGACATAGAAGGAAAAGCAGGAGGATGTTGAGTGACCTAACTGGAAGCGCTTGTCCCCACTCTGCTCCCAGGCCTAAGGTTCCCTAGACAGCTCTCTTTATCACGGAGACTGGGCACAGCTCCTAGTTATTCCTGAGGGACGGGCTTCAGTTCCCCTTCCAACCATGTGTAATTCTTCAAATAGGCACATCCTCCTGCAGTGCTCATACAAATCCTGCCTCCCACCAAACCCTGGTGGTTCACTCTGCTCCAAAGTGCAACCCCTGAATGGTCCTGCGTGACGTGCTGTGTCCTGGACTGTGAATATATGCAACTAATAAACTGCTGTTACTATTCTCTGTCCAGTATTGGGTGTTGGTATTCGGCATCCCCAGAAGCCTGGGGTGAGCATCCCTCTCTTACCAAAGGAGTGAAGAAGAAACAATTAAAACATGAGTGATGCATACATGTCAGAAAAAAATAATAGTGAATGTGGTAGGCTGAATTATGTACCCTGTAAAAAAACATGTTCTTAATCTTAATCCATCCCTTTGGGTATAAATCTATTGTAAATGGGATCTTTGAAAGATGTTGTTTTCAGTTAAGGTGTGGTCCATCTTGACGCTATTATTGGAGGCTTTATCAAGAGGAAGGCATATGGAACCTAAAGAAAAAGGAGGGGATATTGTCGTGTGCTGGGAACGCCAAAGACCCCAGTGATTACTGGTCAGCCAGAATGCCACTGACCCTGGGAGGAAGCAAGCCTTCTAGTTTTGAAACCGAGTCAATAAAATTCCTATTGACAAGCCATGCCCCTATGTGATATTTGTCCCAGCAACCAGGGAACTAAGGTAATGAGTGAATAAAAACATAGACTATTTAACACCCTCAAGAGTTTGAGGTGAGAATAACTTAAACCATTGGTAGATCCAGATGTACTACTTCCAGGGTGATGAGATTTGGACTTTGGTGCTTTTGAGACAAGGGAAAGGATGGGGCTTTTATAACCACAATACAACTGATTACAGTTACAGTAAATATATCAATTTAGCCTCAATACATATGGGCAGCAGAAGCTTTTAACCATAGTTAATGTTGCTCCAAGGTTTAAATAATAATTATATTTGTTCGTGATGGTTTTCAAATGTAGGCCTGACATACCATTTGTGGAACCTGGGCCAGAGTACAAATGGAAGCCTAGATATCATATGCTAAGGGTTGAATTTGTGTTCCTCAAAAAGATATTTGAAATCCTAACCTCTGGTACCTGTGAATGTGGCTTTATTTAGAAAGAAGATCTTTGAAAGTGAAACCAAGTTAAGATGAGTTCATACTGGATTCGTGTGGGGCCTAATCCAATGTGACTAACGTCCTTATCAGAAGAATAGAGACGTAGACACAGAGAGAAGATAGTCAAGTACATGCTGACAAAACCCAGGGGCTACCGGAAGCTGGAAGATGCAAGGTGGCTCCCCCTCTAGAAGCTTTGGAAGGAGCATGGATTTGCCAATACCTTATGTTCTGATTCCTAGCCTCCAGAACTGTGAGTGAATAATTTTCACCATTTTAAGGAACCAGTTTATGCTACTCTGTCTAGAGCTGCCCTTGGAAACTAATAACTAAATATTTTAAAGTTAAAAGTAAGTTATGCCCAACGCAGTTCACATCCTCATCCAGAACTCTCACCTCAACGTGCTCCCTGGAGATTGTCCCTGTGACCTCAACATTAAAATGTCACGCTCTACCCTGGGCCAGTGTGGCCAGTGCCCAGCCTGAATAGCAGTAAATTTCAGAGCAGGATGCCGCTGGGCCCAGACACTGGACTACTGCCCTCAATGAACTGGAATGGCAACTGAACCCATTGGCTATAAATTAAGAATTTA